>CAUYQV010136341.1:0-15830 GCA_963574575.1 Galagoides demidoff | reverse complement strand
TATTCTTCTTAGTAAAGTATCTCAAGAATGGAAGAAAAAGTATCCAATGTACTCAGCCCTACTATGAAACTAATTTATAGCTTTCATATGAAAACTATAACCCAATTATAGCCCAAGGATATGGGGAAAAGGGAGAGGGAGGGGAGGAGAGGGGTTGGGTGGGTGATGGGAGGGTGATTGGTATGATAATGCCAATGGTTCATCTTATAAGGGTGCATGTGCATCTTTCTAAATGTAGAATATAAATATCTTAACACAATAACTAAGAAAATGACATGAAGGTTATGTTAACCAGTTTGGTGAGAGTATTTCAAAATATATATGAAAATGGCACACTGTACCCCATGATTGCATTAATGTACATAGTTATGCTATAAGAAATTAAAAAAAAAGAAAGAATAAAAATGACATGAAGTCTATGTTAATCAGTTTGATGAAAATATTTCAAATTGTATATAAAAACAGCGCACTGTACCCTATGACAGTATTAATGTACACAGCTATGATTTAATAAAAAAAAACAAAAAAACAATTTAGAAGAAAAATAATGCTCCATAAAAAAATTTGGAACAAATACAAGGTTTTCTGCCAGTACCTTGACCTCTATGGCTTTGTAGTATAGCCTAAAATCTGGTATGGTGTTGCCACCAGTTTTGCTTTTATTACTGAGAACTACCTTAGCTATAAGGGTATTTTTCTGTTTCCAGACAAAACACAGAATCATTTTCTCCAAGTCTTGAAAATAGAATGTTGTTATTTTTATACAGATGATGTTGAATTGGTAGATTGCCCTAGGAAGTATAGACATTTTAACAATGTTGATTCTCTCCAGCCATGAGCATGGTATGTTCTTCAATTTGTTAAAGTCCCCTGCTATTTCCTTTCATAGGGTTTCATAATTTTCTTAATAGAGGTCTTTCACCTCTTTTGTTAGGTATATTACTAGGTATTTCCTTTTCATTGGGGCTATGGTGAAAGGAGTTGTGTCCTTACTTAGCCACTCATGTTGGCTGTTATTGGTGTATACAAAGGCAACTGACTTGAGGACATTGATTTTATATCCTGAGATGTTACTGTATTTTTTGATGACTTCCAGGAGTCTTGTGGTTGAGTCTTTGGGATTCTCTAGTATAAGATCATATCATCAGCAAAGAGAGAGAGTTTGCTCTCCTCTGCTCCCATTTGGATGACCTTTATTTTCTTGTCTTGCCTAACTGTATTGGCTAGCACTTCCAGCACTATGCTGAATAGTAATGATGACAGAGGACAACCTTGTCTGGTTCCAGTTCTAAGAGGAAAAGCTTTCAGTTTTACTGTATTCAGTAGGATATTAGCTGTGGGTTTGTCATAGATAACTTCAGTCAGTTTAAGAAATGTGCCACCTATGCCTAAACTCTTCAGTGTTCCAATTAGAAATGGATGCTGGATTTTATCGAATGCTTTTTCTGCGTCTATTTAGTGGATCATATAGTCTTTGTTTTTGCTTCTTTTGAGATGGTGAATAATGATTATGGATTTACATATATAATAAACCAGCCTTGCGTCTCTGGGATGAAACCTACTTGGTCATGATGTACTACTTTTTTGATAATAAGCTTTAATCTATTGGCTAGGAATTTGTTGAGAATTTTTGCATCTATATTCATTAGTGAAATTGTTTTGAAGTTCTCCTTTTTAGTTGGGTCTTTTCCTGGTTTTGATATCAGGGTGATGTTTGCTTCATAAAACGTATTGGGGAAGATTCCTCTTCATCATTTTTGGAATAATTTTTGCAGTATGGGAATAAGCTTTTCTTTGAAGGTTTGATAGAATTATGGTATGAAGTCATCCAGACCAGGGAATTTATTTGTTGGGAGTTTTTTTAATTGTTTCTTTGATCTCAGTGCTTGAAATTGGTCTGTTCAGGAGCTCTATTTCATCTGGGCTAAGTCTAGGGAGAGAGTGTGATTCCAAATATTGATCCATTTCCTTCACATTTTCAAATTTCTGGGCATAAATTTTCTAGTAGTATTCAGAGATAATCTCTTATATCTCTGTTGCATCAGTTGTTATTTCCCCTTTATCATTTTTGGTTTAGGTTATTAGAGATTTTACTTTTTTATGCCTAGTTAGTCTGGACAAAGGCTTATCTATTTTATTTATTTTTTCAAAAAACTAACTCTTTATTTCATTAATTTTCTGAATGATTCTTTTGTTTTCAATTTTATTAATTTCTGATTTAATTTTAGATATTTCTTTTCTTCTGCTGGGTTTAAACTTAGATTGTTCTTCTTTTTGCAATTCCGTAAGATGGCTTGTGAGTTAGTTGATGCTCTCTCTTACTCTTACTTTTTTTTTGAATGTAGGCCTCAAAAGTGATGAATTTTCCTCTCAGGACTGCTTTAGCTGTATTCCAGAGGTTTTGGTAGCTTGTGTCTTCATTGTCGCTATACTCAAGGAAATTAATTATTTCCCTTTTTATTTCTTCCTGAACCCAACTGTCATACAGCATAAGGTTGAGACATTTGGGCTCACAAGCCTGTGGGGTCTGAGAAATCAGCAGAGGCCTCCAGTCTCCATTTTTTACAGGTGTATCAACATTGTGATTAACATCTCCTACCTCAGAAGATCACCAGGACAATATTGTCCTGATTGCCAGGACAATATTCAGCATGATATTTATACTGTTTTTGTTTTTGAGTTTTTTTTCCTTAATTTCCACATTTTTCCTCTAGATTTTTCTTTTTTTCTTTTTTCTTTTTATCTTTTTTCTTCACTATTCTACTTTAAATACAACATTCTATTTTTGTCTTCTTTAACAATTAGAACTTCATTTTTACTAATGTTTCTGCCCCTATTATTTGTTTTTTTCCCCAATTTTATCCCATAAGGGTTTTTGTTTGTTTGTTTTGATTTGATTTATAGTATTTTTGTCTTTCCTCTCTACCTGGCAGAGGTGGGGTACTGTGTCTGATTAGGTTGGCAAAGAGCCGCTGACCTCAAGGGAACCACCCAACCCCAGCACCCCTACAGGATGGGGGTTTTTAAGGTTAGATCAAAGTACCCTACTACACTTATATTACTCCTGTCTCTTTCTTTTGGTACCTGTCTTTTTTTTTGTCAACATTTCCTTTTACTCATCCCCTCCCCTTTGTCTTTCTTATTTCTTTTTAAAATCTTTTTTCCTTTCTTGTTCTTCAATCTTCTCATCCTTCTGGTCCTATACCAAAAGGACTCATTAAAACTTTAGGCCAAGGGAATGGTAACTTAAGAGTAAGAAGAAGTAAAAGGAAAATTAGTGCAAGGAAACAGATACAAGAAAACACTCACGAAGAATAATCAGAAGAAAATCCTGGCAACATGAAATACCAGTCCAGAACAACCCCTTCAAGGGACTGTGAGGTAGCTACTGCAGGGGATTCTACCTATAAAGAAATGTTAGAAGTGACAGAAGGGTAATTTAAAATACAGATGATGAAAAAATTAAAGAAATTGCTGAGAAAGTAGAAAACAACCAAAAAAAACAGGGAAAGAAACTGCTGAGAAAGTGGAAAGTAACCAAAAGGAAATACAAAAACAGAATCAAATAAGAGATGAACAATATGAAGAATATAGAAAAGATATAGCAGAGCTGAAGGCACTGAAGCAGTCAATTAGGGAACTTAAGGATGCAATAGAAAGTATGAACATCAGATTAGATCATGCAGAAGAAAGAATCTCAGAGGTTGAGGATAAAGCTCTTGAGATAACTCAGATAGTTAAAGAGACAGAAAAGAAGAGAGAGAAAGCAGAATGTTTACTGACTACTGACAGAATTATGGGACTTTATGAAGCGTTCAAACATATGAGTTATAGGTATCCCCGAAGGGGAAGATGATAGCCCCAGAGGACTGGAAGCTATTCTAGGGAATATCAGAAATGAAAATTTCCCAAATATTACCAAAGATTCTGACATACTCTTTCAGAGGGATTTCCGTCCCCTGGTTTACCTCAACTCAAATAGGAGCTTCTCTAAGACATTCCAATAGGTTCTGTGATGAACCTATCTAAAGTGAAGACAAAAGAAAAGATTTTGTGAGCCGCCAGGAGTAAGTGCCAACTGACCTATAGAGACAAATCCATCAAGGTTACCACGAACTTCTCTAATGAAACTTTTCAAGCCAGAAGACAATGGTCATCTATCTTTAATCTACTTAAACAGAACAATTTCCAGGCCAGAATTCTATATCCCACTAAGCTTTAAAATTGACAGGGAAATCAAATCTTTTACTGATATGCAAACGTTGAGGAAATTTGCCACAAGGCCAGCTTTACAGGAAATACTTCAACCTATTCTACACACTGACTATCACAATGGACCTTCAGCAAAGTAAACACCCAGAAATTAAAGGACAGAACCTAGCTTCTACAATGATGCAAAAGACAAAACTCGTGAAGAATGTACAAATAGCATGAAATTGGGATTAGAAAGTCAGTCCCACTTCTGACAAGTTAGGTGCCCTTAAAACAAGTCTTTTTTCCTTTCTGTGCTGTGGTTGGCTTTCCTCACCTTTAGAATAAAAGGCTTGAACTAGTGATTTTAAAAAAGTATTAAATATGTAACTTTTTTGGCATTTAGAAGAGTAATTCCCAACATCATCAACAGTATTTGAGTAGTTTTCCTATAGCCCAGGACTATTTTTTACTCTCTAGCAATTTTTTTTTAAATTTCAAAAGAAAAGCATTTATAACCTCTCCTTTCCCTTCCCTTAAGTCATCAATTCAGCATTTTCATAAGTCAAAATTTATTAAGAAAGTTTAAAGTTATTCAGCCCTTTAAATGTTATACAAAAACATATTAACAAAGGGTCAGCAACATCACTTTTTGAAACACTAACTGCTTGGTCTACAGGAATATTGATTTGGTTTGTTTAATAAACGTGGGAATGGCCTCATCTTATAGGACTAAATATCATGAATAATCTCTTAGAAATGATTTTGTCTTAGCTTTTATAGGTTTATTGTTCAATATAAATCGATTTGGTTTATATGATGATCATTATTTAAAAGAGCACTGAGTAATGAGCACTGATGTTAAATGGTTGAAGGATTATCATGTAAATAAAGTTTACACTAATTCTTGTAGTTCCAAAGGAAAGAACTAGAACCCAGAGTGGAAGCATAAAGAAAGGAGCAGTCTGGATATTGCCCTACGGACTTAATGGTTGTCATTAAGAATAAAATATCTCTGGCATAAGTGCTAGTGACTTTAAATAATTAACTAATGCATCATATCCCAAATGCTTTCTGTTAATTTTATGTCACCACCCTCAGATCAAAAGGTGTAGACTGAAAGTGTGACTAAATTATTTCATAACTAAGAAATACCTAATCTAATCCTAATTAGTCACCTCTAAACTGGGATCTCACTCTGGCTTTTTATCTTGGTATGACAAGATAAAAATCACACAGAGGAGATATTTTGATGATGATGTAAGATCTTTTTTTCTAAGGCAGTTTTCAGGTATAGGAAGTATTCTATTTGTTTTTATGTATTGAAGTTCAAGGGAAGATCTTGATATAGAAAAATATAAAGTTCTTTCAGAAGCTCTTCAATAAAAAATACAGCAAATTCTTTCTAGATTTTTTCTTTTTTAAAACAACTTCTTAACTAACAAAAACTTAAAGAACTTTCAATTTCTAACTGCCAACTCTGTAAAATATATGGTAGTAGGAGCTGGTCATTTTATCCACTTAAAAATCCCTTAATATTAATGTATTTCTATTTATTGATGATAAAACAGGGTTGTAGCAAGAACTAATTTTCCTAAGATTATATATACTATTAGTCATTGATATATGAAAACTGGTGTTTCTGACTTCACTCACTTTATTTTCTGAGTTTTCTTAAGACCACATTCAATTGTCTTATAAAGTATGTTCTCAGGTGATCTTCCATTTTAGGACTGAGGTTTCTAGATGTTTCACTTGTCACATTGTATTTTTCTGGGAATAGGTATTAATCTTCAGTCACAGATAAAAGTAACAGGTTCAAGATGATACATTAGGGAGCTGCTTATACTCAGAAAACCTAGATAAAGTAACCAGGAAATCTAGGTTTGTAATTCTTGATAAGTGATATTTATTAAGCAACTGTTGAGATAAAGTGACATCAAGAAGATAGTGTTTATCAGTACTTTGGAAAACAGGTACAAGTCAAATATGTGTGTACAAGGGTGTCCAATATAAGGCTGTTTATGATGACAAAATTTTGAAAACAGTTTACTTAAGTATTCATCAATGAGTTCAAATTCTGGTACATCATTATGGAAAAAACTTATCATTAAAATTGATAATGTATCTCTGTTACTTATTGACATAATTTGATTTTAAAAATATGTTAAATTTTAAAAGTTTTCCAAACAATGTATAATAGAAAATCCTAATATATTATTAAATAAAATGCAGTGCTACATTAAAAAGGATAATATCTCCCCCAAACGTTATGCTTATTACAGAAATATAAAGGTGCTATAACATTTTTAAGACAATGAATGCAAGTCACATTAACAGAATTAAGGCGATATACAGAAAAACATTTGATAAAATCCAATGCCCATTCAAAATTAAAAATATAAAACTGTTAAACATGGAAAATAAAATAAATTGTTTAATCTAATAATAAGATTTTTAATCTACAACTTTAAAGGAAACATATTTAGCAGTGAAATGTTCAGAACCCTTAATACAGACTACAATTGGAGATGAGATAAGAACGCTTGTTATAAATGTTTTTGAGGCAGAGTCTCTGTTCCCTTGGGTAGAATGGCATAACATCATAACTCATAGCAACCTCAGACTCCTGGGCTTGAACAATCAATTCGCTTGCCTCAGCCTCCCAATTAGCTGAGACTACAAGTATGTGCCATTACACCTGGCTAGTTTTTTTTTTCCTCACTTTTAGTAGAGATGGGCGTCTCTCTCTTGCTCAGGCTAATCTTGAAAGCCTGAATTCAGGCAATCCACCCACCTCAGGCTACCAGAGTGCTGAGATTACAGGTATGAGCCACTGCTCCTGGCCATAATTTTTTTAAAAGATAATATTCATATTCCATAAAAATATCAAATACCTAGAAAAAATCAAATACTATGTAACAGATCAATACACTCAAATAAATAGAACAATGGTAGAGTTCAGAAACAAATCCACACATGTATAGTTACTTGATTTAAGATGAAAGTGGCATTGCAGTGCAGCAGGGAAAGATGAACTTTTCACTAAATGGTGCTATATTTTTACTCTATTAGGTAGAAAAGGAAATCTTACCTCTTATGTTATAGTGTATAAAAGTACATTCCAGATGGACCATAGATCTAAATGTGAAAGATAAGACAGTAGAGATGCTAAAAAAAAAACCACAAAAGTCTTATTAATACTGTGAGCAAAGATTTCTTAAAACAGGACACAAAAACAATATAAATAAAAAATAGTGCTATAAAATTGGACAATAAAATTAAGAACTTATGTTAATGTAAGTCCTTATTAAGAGTGAAAAAGCCAGCTGTAGAATGGGAGATGATTCTAAAAACTATGATCAACAATGGTGGTATAACCAGAATATTGAAAGAACTACAAGTCAACAAAGACAACCCAATAGAAACATGGCTTGGTCAAATACTTGACCAGATACTTTGCAAGAGGATCTCCAAGTGCCAATGAACCTATTAAGAGCTTCTGAAGATCATTAGTAATCCAGACATAAAAAATTTACATACATACTGAGAAATAAATACACTTCCATCTGAAAGGCTAAAATGAAAAAAATAACAAGTAGTGGCAAGAATGTAAAAGACATGAGACTCACACGAACTGCTGCTGTGAGTATAAATTTATATAAAGACTTGGGCAAACTGTTTGACACTTTATACCTGAGGTGTTCAACTTGTGGCTAGCTAGTCATATCTGATAATTTGAGGACTGTTTTGCTAATCTGTGGTGTGGAATATGTGAAAAATATGCATAGACCTTTTGGTTTGCTCATTAGTGCTGTGTATTTAATGGATGGCCCAAGGCAATTCTTTGTCTTCCAACTTACAGCAGAGAAAAAAGTGTTTTGGCACCACTGCCTATACTGAAGTTAACAGCCTATGATTCAACAATTCTTCTCTTAATTATATGCAAGACAAATATGAAAATAAATACATAAATGATATGTATAAGAATGTTATTAAAATCATTATTCATGATACTCAAGAACTAGAAACAACCCACGTGCTCATAAAGTATAGAATGAATAAATAACTTGTTTTATATTCACACAATGGACTTCTATGCAGCCACTTAGATTAATTAAATATAATGAGACATGAAGGAATCTAGGAAGCTAGATAATAAAAACAAGTACTTTATAATTCCATTTATACAATGTTCAGAATCATAAGATTAATGGACAGTGTAAGAAGCCAGCATTGTTTTACTTCATGGGTAGGTAGCTGCTGATTGGGTAGGTACAAAGCACTGGTGCAGCAGTAATATATTATTTCTTGACCTGGTTGATGGAAACATGAGGCATGCTCACTTTGTGAAAATTCATTTAGCTATATATTTTCAATCTATGTTTTCTCTCTAAATATGCTGAATTTCTGAAATACATGTAAAATACATAAGAAAAACACTCACTGAAAGACTATGTCAAATAATCTTTTTTGTTTGTTTAAAATGCATATCTCCATAAAAATCCTTCAATTATTTATATACCAAAATGTTATATTTTGGTGGGTGAGATTATTGATGGTTCTGAATTTTCTGCTTTGGACTTATTGGGAATAGTGTAGAAGGAAACACATGAATGTCATGGTTTTATTTCAAATCTTGAGTAAACCACAGAGGCCTACATTTAAACTTGCATTTGACAGATTTAAATTAGGCTGACAAAGGCGAAAATCAGAGAAATATCTCAGGTTCTCTTTTGTTGCAATTGTTATATCAATAATGTAGAGCTTTTTGATTTCCTGGTCTGTTCAGGAGTCTATTGTCAAAGGCTCAGTATTGGTCTCCTCTCTGTCAGTTCAATGGGTCTGTTGAAGCACTGAGATACTCTGTAGAGTTAATATTGGTATTGCAAACTAAGGATGATTTAGGGAGGCTGAGATAGAGTATTTTCACATTATTCTCATGGCTTTCAAGGGATTCTAGAGTTTGTCTCTTTATAAAAAAGAATGAAAAGGGAAGGGTTGCACGATGTACAAGATTTTAGTTTTGTCTTATAAATCTCTATGGACATCGAAACAAATTTCTTTATTTTCCCTTCAAATGTATGCCTGTCCATTTTGCAGTTGGACTTTAGATACTAAATTTGTTGTGCTTTAAGGAGTAGATATATGAATTTGAACTTCAATGTTTTCAATTCAATTGGTGGATGTTTTTAGTGATTCAAGAAAGGTCAACATTTTGGCTTCATATTTGTATGTTTTGTTGCAAGCCAATTCAATCACACATGAACCAAACAGGTCTAACATGATTTTACTGGCTAAAGGCCAGCCAGCCTTTGCTGCACTGTATCTTACCTCACAGGCTTTGAATAATCCTTGTTCCAGAGTGGCTGGGGCTCTCTAGTTCCAGGTGCACAAATGCATATGAAGTACAGGATCTTTGACCAGCTTCAGTGCATTTCACCATCGTCTTAGCCTATTCCCTGAGAACCTTTCATGAATAGATTAAAAATTCAAGAAATCATTTCTATCTTCCAAATAAAAAAAGCTAAATTTCATTCAGGCAGGAAGATTATTAGAAGGACTATTCAGGAAAGTTATTTCTATAATTTAGCTCATACAAATGGATTTAGTACCACTTTATTTTTTGTATGGAAAAGATAAAAACATCAAGGTAATACTGCCAAAATAATCAGTAAATAATGCAGTTGGTGATATGGCATAAAGGGTCTTCAACTGGATTATCTTGAAGGCTGATCAGTTATGTTAATCAACTCTATAGTTAATATTTCTTTCTATAATTTTCTGGCAGCAATCCTCCTACACCCTACTCTGCTAAGTAATTTTGATCAACTTAGAGATTTTCTTTTCTACAGCCATTTTTCTATTTTTTTATTCCATCCTTCAAGATTTGAGTGGAAACCAGAAGTAGCACTTAACTACAAAAATGTTGGGGATCTTTTATTTAAAGTTAATAGTTCTCAGTCAGAAAAGATTCTGTCCACAGCTCCCCCAACACACAAACCCAGGCACATTTGCCATCATCTGATGACAACTCTCATGATCATAACTTGGTAGGAGTGGAGTGGATGCTACTGAACATCCTGTAACACATAGAAATCCCCTCCACAGAATTAGTTCCACAGTCTAAGGTGGTGAAGAAATCAGGAGATATTGGTCAAAGTGTGTAAACTTTAAGTTATGAATTCTAGGGGATCTAATGTACAGCATGGAGACTCTAGTTAATAATAATGTATGGTATATTTGAAATTTGCTGAAGGTAGATTATAGGCATTCTCATCAAAATGGAAAGTTAATTATTTTCCTTAATCCTTTTCATTCTGCTAAAGATAACATCATAGACTGAGTGATAAAATGAACAGAAATTCATTGTTCATGGTTATAGAGGCTGGAAAGTTCAAGATCAAGTGGCTGGCATTTGATGGGGCTTTCTTGCTGATCATAATGTGGCAGAAGGCATCACATAGGTAAGAGACAGAGGGAATAGACCTAGCTCATCCTTTAATAAGAAACCCACTGTCATGATAACAACATTAATAATCACCCCTTGGAAGACCCACCTGTTAACACTATTGAATTGGGGATTCAGTTTCCAACCCATAAACTTTGGGGAACACACTCAAACTGTAGTACTATGTAAGATGATGGATCTGTTAATTAATGTCATTATAATAATTATTTTACAATGTATATGTCTATCAAATTATCTATATATTTTAAACATATAGAATTTTGTCAAATGTACCTCACTAAACCTGAAAAATATTTTAACAAAATTTAGAAAGAGACATCTGACCTTAACATGCCAATAGGGTCAAGGTTGAGAAACTTTAACTTGGAATAATAATCATAAATTGCCTTACAAAGCTTGTTTCATTAGCTTATCTAGGACAATACCAGTTCTGTAAGTAGGCTGCTATCTTGGAAATTCCAGCAACTTTAATGCACTCAAGATGGCTCCTGTGAACATAAAGAATTGTCTCAAAGATTGTTTCCCAAACATTTATAGGATTCTCATGCAAGAGGTTAATAGATAGTAATTCATTCAAAGACATAAGAAGCAAACAATTGAAGAGCAAGCCACTCCTTATAAGGAAAGAAGAGGAAGGGAGACGCTATGAACAAAGCTGATTCATACATTGGATTAGTTCTGACCTCATATTAAGTAACTTGTACCTTGACATATAGTCAATTTTTTTCTTTGGATATTTGTGTGGAACTCTTAAGATGTCAACAAGAGTTCACAATGAAGATATAGAAGAATAAATATTCTTTCCCAATGTTATAAAATAACCAAGTGTACATCCAAAGATAGACTAATAAAAAAATTAAAATTGGAACCTCTGGGTAGAAGTCATCTTGCCTTAAAATATAACCTTTAATATCATACACTTTATATTGGCATCTTGGGTTAATGGGTGGCTGTATTTAAACTTCTAATGTGCTCTGCAATTATGTATTGGTTCACCTTCAAAATATTAATGGTTCATGCCACAAAGTTTTTGTCTGAATGTAGAATCAAATATGGTTTGACATGTTAGAGAGAGATTCAGTCTGTTGATCATAGAAGCAATAGCTCTTTTTTAACTTCATCTTTCAGAATTTCATGTAGTGAAGTGAAAAGAGCTCTACCTGTGGTGCCAGATATACCTGAGTCTCACCTGTGGCTCTCTAATTTCCTAGCCATTGAAGTAGAAGTATGTTGCCTCCCTAGGCCCTAGTTTTCTCATCAATAAAACAACATACTGAGAATTTCCACCTTTTTCAGTATTAAATGGGATTATATGTGTAAAATGAGAAATGCACACTCTGTTGCATGTGTTAAGAAATGTCAGTCTTCTCCCATATTACTTTCATAGGAATTGATGGAAGTTGTGAAACCTAATATACAAAACATTTGGGAATTAGACTTTACATTTATTTGGTGGTCTAATAAATGTAAATGTTTGGCCATCTAAAATCATAAAAGTAGCTTATAAAGATTTTCACATAGACTTTTTTTGTAATGTTTATTACATTCTGGTAAGATTTGGGATGCAGGTAGAATTAGAGTAATATAACTAATGAGAGAAATCAGATGACAAAACATCTAATCTGGCTTCATTGGCCTTATTTTATTTATTTTTTATTTTTTTATTTGCATTTGATAAATGTAGATGCAATGAAAGTTATATAACTCTTTATTATATGTATTTTATCATGCCAATTAATTGTCAGTAATATAAATTGTATAAGTTTATTTCTGATTTATTTATTTATTATTTATTTTTTATTAGATCATAACTGTGTACTTTACTGCATTTATGGGGTATAATGTGCTGATTTTATATACAATTTGGAATATTTACATCAAACTGGTTACCATAGCCTTCAGCTCACTTATTTAATTATTGTGTTTAGACATTTATACTCTACTATTCATATATTTGACAAGTACCCTTGCAATATGCACAATAGGTGAGGTCCCACCAATTACCCTCCCTCCACCTGGCAACCCCTTCCCCTCCCTTGCCCTCTTTTTCTCTCCTTCTTTCTGGGCTATAATTGTGTTTTATCATTCATATGTAAGTATGGGTGATTGTAAATTGGTTTCATAATCGTACAAAGTACACTGGATACTTTTTCTTCCATTCTTGAGATTCTTTAATAAGAAGAATATGATCCAGTTCCACCCATGTCAACATAAAAGAGATAAAGTCTTCATCCTTTCTATGGCTGCATAATATTGTATGATATACATATACCACAGTTTGTTAATTCATTCATGGGTCATTGGGCACTTGGGCTGCTTCCACGACTTGGAAATTATAAATTGGGCTGCAATATATATTCTTGTGCAAATGTCTTTGTTGTAATGTGATTTTTGGTCATCTGGATATATACCTAGTAGAGGAATTGTGGGATCAAATAGCAGGTCTACTTTTATTTCCCTAAGTGTTCTCCAAACTTCTTTCAAGAAGGGATGTATTAGTTTGCATTCCCGCCAGCAGTGAAGAAGTGTTTCCTTCTCTCCACATCCACACCAACATCTGTAGTTTTGGGATTTTTTTTATGTGGGCTAATCTTACTAGAGTTAGATGATATCTCAAAGTGGTTTTGATTTGCATTTTTCTGATTATTAAACATGATGAGCATTTTTTCATGTGTTTGTAGGCCAGGAGCCTGTCTTCTTCAGGGACACATCTGTTCAAGTCTCTTGCCCACATAGAAATGGGATCACTTGTTCTGTTCTTATTAATTAGTTTGTGTTCCCTGTGGATTCTAGTCAGCAAACCTTTGTCAGAAACATAACCTGAAAATATCTTCTCCCATTTTGAGTGCTATCTGCTTACTTTACTAACTGTGTTCTGGGCTCTGCAGAAGCTTTTTAGTTTGGCCATATTGCAGTAATATATTTTTGATGTTGCTTCATGGCCCTTATTTTAAAAAGTCACTTGCTTTAAAGATTTGTAGAGAAACTCACAGAGAATTTTTCTAATTATGGGTAATAAATTACAGTAAAGGTGGGATATGAATAAATAGGTAAGGTCCTTACATATTTGGGCCATTATCAGGGTTCCCAAAACATACTGAAAATATTTCCCAGTAGTTGTCACATACCAACATTTCCAGGGTACTTTGGGACTGACGTGAATTAGAAAAATTGGGGATGATAATTTAGAAATATGTTTTAAACATTAATCATTCCTTTTTACCTCTAACCACACTTCTAGAGGTAACAATTCTTAACCATTGATAAAAAGAGATGCTCATCTAACCATGATTTATCAGAATAATACCTAGATTGGCATCTGTGCCTCAAAGGAGTAGGGTACCGGATCCATATACTGGAGGTGGTGGGTTCAAACCCAGCCCTAGCCAAAAAAAAAAAAAAAAAAGAATGAATACCTGAAAAATTCTACATCACCACAAATTGTTCAAATAAATTGTTATATCCATATGATAGGGTACTATTTGGCCATTTTAATAATATAAGTCTAGTTTTGTATATATAATATAGAGGGCTTTCTGGAAGTACCAGCCTTCAGTGTATACCTCTATTTCCTCATACTACATGGCTGGATATTACCTGGACAGTGCTCATACAGAAAGCATATACTCAAGCAGTGGTAGTTGTACCTAGCTGAAGGGATTATGGAAGATTTCTTGTTTTACTTTATAATTCTATGAAAACGTTTAACAAAATATCACTTTTATTACTAGGAAAAATAAATATGTTATGTAGTTTTGGAATACTTTAAGAAGATTTATCTTTACCTTATCCCTGAGCAGTGGACCTGGTAGTCTATCAGGAAAAGGGAGGTTCTACTGTATGAGCTGTCCAGGCTTGGTGAAAAATCTGGAGCAACAGCCTCTTTCAGGGCCTAATTAATAAGTAAGCTGTGTCTAACTAATTTAAATAATAAGGCTGAGTGCTTGTAATTTACCTAATCAGTGTTATATCCTGAAATTGCCACACATTCTATCACTTTTAAGCCCCAGATCCTGACAGAGCATGTGTGAGCAGTAGATATGGAACAGAGAGGAAGTCAAGAAAGATAGGGGGAGGGCTTTGGGCCATAGGGTATGGAGTCCAGCAAAGAACCTCATTCCCCTCTGAAACTCAGCTATTACCTTGGGTACTCAAGCAGAGAACTGCCTGTTTCAGATTAGCAATCCTATTTCCTCCTTTCCTCTCCTCTCTCATTGCCCCTCCTCCCTCCCCTAGAAGAAAGATATCTTTACTATGACAGATGTATTTCAGGACAATGGTAGAAATTTGGGTTAAATTCATCTCTCCAACTAAGGAATATTATGGACTTTTAAAGAAGGGGTCATGTACCTTGGGTCAGGCCATGATATATTTCACAATGGCCTACAGGTACTGGGGGCAGGTTTTGGAGTATGGTAAGTCTTGTCACCAAGAAGTCTGTCCTGAAGCCTTTAGAATCTCAACTCTTTTGGCTTGTAGAAAATTCATCATATTAGTCTAGTTTGGTGGTTCACATCTATAATCCCAGCACTTTGGAGGCTGAGGCAGGAAGATCACTTGAGGCCAGGAGTTTTATTATTTGGGGGAAAAAATCTCAAAGGATCAAGTTAAGGGAGAGGATTATAAGCAAAAACATATGTGGATTTATGAAACTGGTTGTGACTCCCCCATTCTTTTTAGTTAATTCCTCAGTCCTGAGGAATTAGTATGTTGATGTATCTAGTTGTTTCCTGATGAAATAGCACATAGTTGGGGTATGAGAGAGAACAAAGATACTGAACCCGTGACCAAAACTTTTAGTACATGTTGCTGAGTTGCTACCCTCTCCTCACCAAGGTACTAAAGTATATTAAAAGAAGTACCATTTCCATCTGGGTTCTCCCCTACAAATTATTGGCCCAGTGATACCCAGATGAAATCTTTATCCTGAAATTTCCCTAGTCATTTGTAACAGTTTTAGGTAGCTAATCCAGCAGTGAGATAGATTAATGGAAGAGGACATAAATTGAGATATCTTTTTTTTTCCTTTTTTTTTATTAATTGATTTCTGTATACATTGATGCAAACATGGGGTACATTGTGCTGTTTCATATACAATTTGAAACACCTTCATCAAGCTGGTTAACATAACTTTCATGTCATTTGGTTAATCATTGTATCAACACAT
>CAUYQV010136340.1:0-15687 GCA_963574575.1 Galagoides demidoff | reverse complement strand
GTGGATCGATGGACACTTGGGCTTCTTCCATGATCTGGCAATTATGAATTGGGCTGCAATAAACATTCTGATACAAACATCTTTATTGAAATGTGATTTTTTATCTTCTGGATATATACCTAATAATGGAATTGTAGGGTCAAACTTTTTAAACAGGGGGCCAGTTCACTGTCCCTCAGACCTTTGGAGGGCCGGACTGCAGGCCCCAGGACGAGTTGGCTGCTAAGCAGGACAGGCAATGGTGGCAAAAACACCCAGTAGGCCTGATAAATGTCCTAGGTGGGCCGCATGTAGCCCGTGGGCCATAGTTTGAGGATGCCTGATAGGCCGTAGTCCTTCCACGACCTTCTGGTTGCACAGTGTACCCAACATCAAGGATGCCTTGGGTTACACAAGAACACGTTCTCAGATCCCAGCCTGAGGATCAGAGAGTGGGCGGCCAGCCTGAGCTCACTGGGAGTCCTCATTTCCTCAGATTAGAAAGTGAAGTGTTGGAGAGATCTAGCACTCATCTTATTTGATTTGGCCCCATGAAGCAGGGCTGCCGTTGTCACAGCAGAACTAAATGCCGGCAAAGCGTCTGCAACTTCTCTATCCCTGGAGTCTGCAGGACCCAGCGCTGTCACCCTCCTAGATAAAAGTCAAGCCCCTAACTGATCAATTAGAGCAGAGTGAGTGCTCTGGGTAGTGGGTAAATTGAAATCTTGCCTGGTATGTATCCCAACTGGGGAAACTGACGTTTCGTTAGTACCTAGGCAATTACTGAGGAAAAAATGAAATTAGAACCGAGGCATCTCTAAATATGTGTAAAGCACAGGTAAACACACAAAATAAAACTGATGTACAAAGAAGAATACTGCATCTCAATACTCCCATATGCTGTTGATTTTAATGCAAGGAAGAGCAGGTTCATCTTATCCTGCTTGGCTCACAAGGCCTCAAATGTTTTTCTTATACTGACATAATCTTACATAAAATGCACAAAATGGAAATAATATGTTCTCATCATCAACCTAAAAAAGAATAATAGGTCATTTTTCCCCTAGTTGCCTCATCTAAGAAGTTTATTTCTTGCTGCTATTTCTGTGTCATACCAAAAACTCCCTTTAAGAAGGTCTAGTATTACCATCCTGGTTCATAAACACAGAAAGGGAGTCCCCAGCATCAGTATCTCACAAGTAATGATGACTGCCCAACTCTCCTTATGAGCAAAATCGAACCTCACCATTCATTCTGCACTGCCTGAGAGGCACAGATGGGCCAGCTTTTCACTGGACCTACGTTAACCTGCACAACACCTGTGTAAATTAAAAGACATGTAAATCTCTAACTAACATGAGTAGCTTCATAGAGATGACAGGTGTCATGTGGGCAGTTTCATTCTCAGAAGCAAAACAGATATATCATTTTTATTTCTGAACTAAGAGAGGAGTTCCTTAAGATTATATCAGCAAAGGGCCACAGTCCAAAAATTGAAGTATACAAGAGGCAACATATAATGGCCTGTAGTATAACAGTTACATGCTCATGACACACACACACACACACACAAGTACAAATACACACACGTCAACAGGCTCCAAGCCTGAAATAAATATTTAGGGAAGCAGCGTGATGTGGTCTGAAAAGAAAGTCCTTGGAAGTCAGATCTGTGTTTAAATTTTGCCTTCTGCCCAAGCTCTATGCTTTGGGTACATTTTCTATAAAATGGAAATAGTCATAATCACATCATTGGGCTGTCATGAAGATCTATTACAGTAGGACTTAGCACAGTGCCCACTGCATAGAAGACAATAAACATCAACCCCTTCCCCTCCTCTATGTGTTTCTAATTTTTTTTTAATTTTACTGACTTAAATGGGAATTCTTACAGCAGTTTTTAAAAAAGCAGTTCCTACACATTATAAAGTCATTTACACATATGTATCTGTTGCAGCACCATAATTTGCAAAGAAAAAGGAAGTAGTAATTTTAAGAGAAAAGTACCAGCTCACTTGCACTGCCTTTTAAAACCTTCAGCTTTATAGTCGATGGAGACTATTTTCTCTTAGGGTGCAGATTCTGAAATAAAGGAAAAATTCTCATGGGAAAAATGGTCCCCCCTCCCCGAAAAAGCCAACAAAGAAAAGATAATGAGGGGAAATCTAGGCATCTATAAAAGCATTGATTTCACTTAACAAAGTAAAAGTCAAGCAAAATGAATAATCTGCCTCCAGAAATGGTTATTTAAAGGTTTTTTTTGTAAAGGGCTCTGGTTCCTAAAAAGACAGGAGTCAGTGCATATGCCCACCCACTCCTCATTTATTTTTAAACCCTAGCTTATATGTTCCTTAGCAACAGAAGGAGCAGATGAGACCCCCCTACACACAGACACACACACACATACACATACAGACACCCTCTCTCCCAAAGCCCCCTTGTTCTTTACTGTCAGGTTTCGTTCCAAAAATATTCATGTACTTCAAAAGATATTTTTTACCTATCTGCAAATCTCATCTCTACCTCAAATGATCCCCCTTATACAAGTTCCATACTCCATACTCTAACTGAACTCTTTGGCTTAGACTGTTCTATGAGGCCTCCCTGACTCCTCCCCATTACTTCCCACCGGCACCCGTCCTCAGGTGCCCCCCAGAAATGAGATGGTGTAGTCTTGACTGAGGATCCAACATCTAGCTCCAACCAAAGCTTCTCTTTCTTTAGAGACCTTTCAATAACCCCACCCTGTCCCCAGCAAAATGGTCAGGCCTGGCTGCATTTGAGTCCAGCACAAATGGCCACCACGCTAGTGAGCAGGCCATTCACCAAGTGACAAGTATGAGGGACTGAAATGGAGACAGTCTCTAGGCTACCCAGGACAACCACGGGCCAGATGGAACCACCTACCTCTTCACTGTCTTGATTTTCTGACTTTGGGGCTGCTTGGCCTTGTTTGGTTGGGCAGCATTTACAAGTTCAAAGATCAATTGTTTAGTCTCTGGGGAAAAAAAAGAGGGCAGCAACCCTCAGATATTAGTGTACTTAAGCATTGCCTTGAGGAACCTGGTAAAATTTCCACCCACAGAGACTTTGATTCTGTAACTCTAGGGTGGTGAGCACATTTAACCAGCCACCTGAAGTGATGCCGTTGCAGGTGGTTCATTGATCTGGAGACTGTAAAGCTTTATTCAGAAGGAAATGGTGTTGACAAAGTAGAATCCACCTCTATGGATTTTAAGGCAGATGCAATATTATTATTCCTTTATTGAAAAAAAATGCTGTGTTTGTGTCCACGTCTATGTCTCTGTGTGTACACACTTACAAGTGCACGGGCAAGCATGCAACCCAGAAAGCCACAGCCCCACACAGTGCACATTTCGAGGAGGAAGGCTCAGAGAATGACCCCTGCCAAGAGGCAAGCTGAAATGATTTTCCTTGCAAACTCTGGCTTTGTCGCCTTGCCCAATGAGGAGTCTGATGAATACCAATGAGACAAGAGCAGCCCACACTGTGCTCCATGTAATCACCACCCCCTTCCCAACTCACAGCTCCTAAATTAGGCTGAATGCAGTCTCTGTCCCCTAAGGGCCAGACAGGCCATCACAATGAGGAAGTAGAACTAACTGTGTCCTAGCATACCTCCCTAGAGCCACCCCACTCCCCACTACCTGGCTATTTTTAGAAAGCAAAAGTATAAAAAGAAAGATCCATTTGGAGCTGATCTGCGTGAGTAACTAAGAGAACAACTCAGGTGGGGAACTCCCTCTGCCCACAGCGAACAAAATGCATGCCAGGGACACAGAAGCCACCGCCACCACTTGAACACAAAGCACATGCCCCGCAGACTGGACCTCCAGGCCAGGCAATGCCTGTGGGGATCCCAGTGACTCACACACCTGCCCCCATACATAAAACACGCCCTCCCAAACCCACACACCTCTGTCATCTGCTTCTGCTTACATAACAGCACATGGGGTGACAGGCTTAATACTTTATATGGTTTTCAGGAAGGGAAATCAACCCCAAAGGAGTAGGGTTACAAGAATGCTCTTACAGACCCCTCTTCCAGAAACACTTGGAGCTTCAGCAAGTGCAAATCTTTGTCAATCTATGCCTGCTTATCACCTCTACTTTTACAATCAACAAGCAGTAAGGACAGTCTCAGCAACTCCTCAGAACTGGGGATGGAGGATGGGAGGGAACCTACTGAAGCTTCGTTTCTCATTGTTGGATTCTGACATAAGTTGGGTTTATCTTTTAATTTGGTGGCCATTTATCCCACACTGTCCTTGTCTCCTACATACATCCAACCTTAGGTGCACGTATGGTCCCCACTCTCACCCTTACCCCTGCCTGCAAGCGGGCTCCCCACGTCGTCCTCCTGGGCACACCCAGGAGAAAGGGAAGGGGCATGTGTACATGTAACCCCCACAACCAGTGGCGTATCTACAGACAGAAGCCCACATCCCATTCTTCCCTAATGGAGGATTTCGAGACAGGTCCAACTTCCGTAAGAATTTCTTTTGAGCATAAGGCTGTTCTGTTCTGCCTGTCAGAGTGATCTCAGCTATCAAGTTAGTGCCAGAGGTTTATCGAGTGAAATCTGGAAGGTAGGGGGAGTGGTGGAAGATGACACCAGCTCCGGGGCAACTTTGATGACTTCTCTCAAGAAAACTAGGTATCTCTGTGTCTGCGCCTCTCTCTCTCTCTTTCTCTCTCTCTCTCTCTCTCACACACACACACACACACGCATTTGTGCAGCTGTTCCGACCTCAGGGAACCAGCCTCTCTCTCCTGTTACAGAAGAAACCAGGCGCACGTCGCTTCCCTCCAGCCTAGAATGACAGGATGAAGAGAGAACACATACCCTCAGTAGGAAGAGGGAGGGGAGGGAGGGGAGAGTGATCAGGAAAGACAGAGAGCGGCGCCCCCAACTCCGAGGAAGCGCTCCCGGAGAGGGAGGAGCGGGTCTCCCGCCTTCGGCGGCACCTGTCTCCGGGCTGCCCGGGCTCCCCGCGCCTACCTGTAAGAGACCTGCTTCCGGAAAGTTAAGTTCCTCAGTTTCTCCTCCAGCGCCTCGTCCTTCTCCTTCTGGCCGGCGGCCCCGGGCTCTTCCAGGGCAGCGGCTCCCGCTGCCGCCGCTGCCCCTGCGCCCCACGGGTCCGCGCCGCCCTCGGCGCCCAGGCAGCAGCTCCCGGCGCCGCTTCCGCTGCTGCTGCTGCCCCCCGTCGCCCCCTTCTCCTCTCCCGCCGAGGAGCTGGGGTTCATGGCGACCGCTCCGGCGGCCGCGTAGGGAGCCGAGGCGGCGCCGCTGCAGAGGCCGGGCCGGCTGACGGCGCTGGCGGCGGCGGCGACTGCAGAAGCGCGGGCAGGTCCGCGCGCCGCTGGCAGGGGCAGCAAATGGCAGCCCCTTCCCGCAGCATCCATCCGCGGCTGCACCGCACCGGGGCATTGTGGGAAACTCCGTGCCTCCACTCCCCCTCCCCGACCAATCAGAAGCCACCCCTCTCTGCCTCCCCCACTCCCTCCTCCCTGCCAGCCCGCGCCCTCCGGCCCCACTGGCCTTTTCCTAAATCGGGAGCAAAAGGCAAGGTTGAATCTGAACTCTGTCCAAAGGGGATGGGCTGCAGGGGAGGAGGAGAGGGAGGGAATGAGGAGCCCTGGGGCTGGGAACGCTGAGGCACGAACATCCAGCATCAAGAAAAGACAGCGAGCAGCGTGCCGCGCCCTGGTTAACACCCAAGGAGACCCGGACCAGGACAGGCGAAGTGCCCGGCACTGGCCGTCGCCCTGTTAGCCATGGATCCCCGTTGGCCCTAATCCCCAGATGCCTGATGCTGGTTCAAGGTTCTCTCCACCGCCCTTCTCCGGCGTGCAGAGCTGCCATCAGACCAAGCTGCTGGACGCGGGAAACCTTGAGATGTAGCAGGAGGGTGGTCGGTGGGAATCTTGGAGCGAATTAGTGCGCAGTGTAAATTAAACTGGGTGGGTGTCAAGTTTAAGTACCTACCTCCTCTCTCAGGGCGAGGCTGGGACCCTTTTTTCCCTGAATATAGCCATCCAGCTCCTCACCGGGAGCCTTTCTCACATGTAGCAAGCGCTCGCCAAATAGCTGTTAATTTGGTTGAATTGGATCACAGGGCCCTCAGTGAAGCAGAAAGCCGAAGGAATTCAGGGACGAAAGTGAGGACTGGCGCTCTGAGCACGCCGTCCCGTTCCCGCGGATCAGAGCGGCTCGCAGAGGAGGACTTAAACCCTTCGGATCCCACTGCTGAGACCAGCCCGAGCTTGCTGTCTCTGCAGAACTTGTCCTCCTCCCGTTTTATTTCTGAGATTATTTTAAAAACTGCACAGTTTGAATGATGTGCTACAAAGTATTTAAGACAGATCGTTTTTCAAATTAGCGGTTTCCACCCAAGAAATCTCTGCTGTCAGCAAACATAAGAAAGAGCTATACTTAAGAGTAGGTGATTTTCGTAGCCAAGCAGCTACGTGCCCGTGGTGGGGAGAGGACTAGAACAGAGAACAGTTTCAGGTTTTCCACAGACAAGTTATTTGATTCCTTTCCTGTTATTTTTTCAACTAAAATTAAGAGATTTAACAAGGTAACTCAAACCTCTTCCAACTCCCAAGTTCTGGAATATAGGGTGGGTATTATATATGATGAGACGAAGGTAAACACATTACCCTAGTAGAGTAATGAAAAGTAATAATAAATAAAAATAAGAACAGCCCTGATATCAAGCCCTCGTTTACCTATGTCGGTGCTGCACAGAGCACGTCCCACACCCGCCTCTACTTTGTCACAGCACCCCTCAAGGGCTCAGGAAGGAGCAACCAGAAACCTGCCAAGCCAAGAACTACACTCAGGCTGCCTGGCGGGAGGTCCCGCGCTTCACCCTGGCACAGAAATCTCCTCCATCTTCAGAAGCAACACCTTGTGTTAGGTGATTCCAAGGCAAGATCCACTAATACGTTGTAGATCCCTAAGACCAAGCAAATGCCATCTTAACTTAACTGAAACTCAAACAGCTTCCCCACTTCCTCCCAGCCATATTTCCCCCATCCAATCTCTAGTATGAGCCCCAAGATACTTCTCTCTCTCTTTTTTCTTAATTTTACTCCTCTGCTTAATAATCTTCTGATTGTGTCATAACGCTTCATATTGCCATTAGGGTAAAGTTCAAACGACTCCTTAACTGTATTTTTGGCAGCCACAGTAGTGGATGGTGGTGTCCCCCCCACGGCCCTTCACACTGTCCCCTCACAGACATGCTAGTGCATCTCTAAACTGTCCCAAGTGCACATCCCATGTGTTCTCAGCTTTTTCAGTGCATCTTTGCACGTGTTGGGCTGCCGTCCCCTATTCCTTGCTTCTCCCATCTCTAATTCCTGCCATGCCAACTACTACACCCCCTGCAGATTTTAGTTTACACGCTGTCCCCACTAGAAGCCTGCATGGATGATCCTTTTCTAGACCATGATGGATGTACCTCCAATAAGCTAGCATTGCACCATTGTACCAAACTGGGAACTATTGTTTGTCAGTAACAATACATACACATTAGGGCAGTGCCTGTGGCTCAGAGGAGTAGGGCACTGGCCCCATATACCAGAAGTGGTGGGTTCAAACCCAGCCCCGGCCAAAAACTGAAAAAAAAAAAAAAGTGAATCAGTAATAACACATACACATTATAATAGCATAGTAAATGTGCATACTGTAGACCTTGGTGAAATGTTTATTGACTGAGAAAAGGACATTTGTGTTTTGAACATATAAGCATATGCTCAAAATCACTTATTGTGGAAGAGTTTCTTTTTTGTTCTTTTATTTTCCTTTTTTTTTTTTTGCAGTTTTTGGCCGGGGCTGGGTTTGAACCCACCACCTCCAGCAAATGGGGCTGGCACCCTACTCCTTTGAGCTACAGGTGCCACCTGCAGAGTTTCTTTTTTAAAATCTAAAAAAGATGCCATTTTTCAGAAAAAATAGTTGACAGTAGATAATACTTATGGTAGGAGAACCAACACGTTCTCACATTGTTGGGGTAGTTTAACTGGTAGAGTCTCTCTGGTGGAAAATTTAGCAAACATTTATGAATTTTTGAAAGGGATAGCCTAATTAACCTTGCAATTTCACTTCTAGAAATTTGTCCTCTGATATAGGATGTACCCCACCCAAAAAATTTAAGACTGAAAACAGGCTAGACTCTGGATTTAGGTAATTAGTAAATTAATTGCTTAAATTGCTAATTTAGGCCTTCCTAAACTATTATTCATCCAAATAATGGAATTCTCTGGAGCCATTAAGAAAAATAAGGCAAATTAATATATACTAATATAAAACAGTCTCAAACATATAATGTTAACTAAACAAGCAAGACAATGCCCAGAGTATTTATTACTATGGCATTTTTTATGGATAAAAGAAAATTGATATAGTATTTTCAGAAAGATACATAAGAAAATGGTGATACTTAAGCAGAGCTGAGTGACCCTAGCTATTAAAAGTAATAGAATCTTGAAGTTTCTGCCTAATTGAATAAATACATACCAAAAGGGGACAGAATGTCTCCCAGGCTATCAGGGAGGTGAGTGTCTGCCATGTTTAAGAAGTATAGTGGTGGGTTGCTAAACAAGGGAATATGACTTTAAAGAATAGGCATTGCATATGAATCTATTATGGGGTTGCCCCTTTTGAGAAGTTACTTAAAATATTAGTCATTTTCTTAGGTAATTTATTTTCGTTGTGTTTTTCAGTGATCACCAAGTAACCTTGTAATTACTCACTCAGTTTCTTAGTTACCTTTGTACTAAAAAGTGGAATTCTAGGGCAGCCCCCGAGGCTCAAGGAGTAGGGCACCGGCCCCATAGGCTGACAGTGGTGGGTTTGTAACCCAGCCCTGGTCAAAACTGCAAAAAAAAAAAAAAAAAAAAGTAGAAACCTCAAAAATGGGACAAAAACATTCCAGTCACAGAAAAGGAAATTGATACTCAGATTTAAAAATTCATCTTGTGCAATTTTGAGTCACATAAGCAAGGAAATGAGCATCTCTGGGAATGCTGAAACATCCAGCTTCTGGAACTATAAGTCTAACCCCAGACCTCAGCTGTACACCATCTCCATTACCGGCACAAAACCATGCCCCATTAGATGTGCTTCTTAACTCATCTTTCCAATATCAATTGTTGCTCAGGCTAAAGCAGGTGTCATTATAGTCTTAAATATACAAACTTGAATCTCCTAAATTCTAGGCTTGATAAAAAGGGCTTCAATATGAAGTTTTTAAAGAAAGAAGAAATTTATTTAAGTCTAGATAAGAGTACAAGGTTAAATACAATAAATTTTCAGGATATAACACAGAATCATTTTCCTTAAAAAATAAGAAACAGGCTTGGCGCCCATAGCTCAATGAGTAGCATGCCGGCCACATACACCAAGACTGGCCAGTTCGAGCCTGGCCTGGGGCTGCAAAACAACAATGACAACTGCAAACAAAAAAAATAGCTGGGCATTATGGCAGGTGCCTATAGTCCCAGCTACTTGGGAGGCTGAGGCAAGAGAATCACTTAAGCCCAAGAGTTTGAGGCTGTGATGCCAGGGCACTCTACCAAGGGCAACATAGTGATACTCTGTCTCAAAAAAAAAAAAAATGCAAGAAACACATGCATATATTGAAGACTTCAGTTATTTATAGATCACACAGGATAATAGAGCTTTTGAAATGTTGTCACTGAAGTTTTTAAAGGAAAAAAGAAAAGGCAGTTTCCATCATATTGTACAGAAATGAAGACTGAGCCTCCTCACGAAGACCGACACCACTCTACTCGGTCTCTCCTGCGCCTCTTTGGTCTCCTACCTTCCTACTCTGCTCTCCTGATCGCCCCTTTCTCATGCTTGCTTAGCTCATTCCTGCCTGCACATAAAGCTCTACCTCAGAGTCAGAGACTCTCACACCACCCTTGGTTTCTCAGTATCTCCCGGTACCTCTAGGCCAACATTTATGAAGTTTGGGTAGGTAGATGGTAACTACTTAATGAACATTTATATCTTGACAATGTTAGTAGCTATTTAAAAAATAATAATACCCATACATTGAAAGGAAAAGATAATATTTGTGTTTCCTTTATAGGCAGCCGCAGTTACTTTCTAAGAAGATAACAGTGGCATCACACAACTTCTGAAACCACCATGGGATCACATTAGACACCTCTACACTCATTGCCTGTTCCACCCCGATTTGCACGTAGTATTGAGCAGCCACTAAAAACCCAGGTTTGCAAACATAAAGATGTCATTGAAAAATAATATTGTATGATCTGGAGTTGAAACTGTCAATTACCTTGGGTTAGTACTTCTATTAGCAGTGTCTAACATTGGGCAGCACCCGTAGCTCAGTGACTAGGGCGCCAGCCACATACACCAAGGCTGGTGGGTTTGAACCTGGCCTGGACCAGTTAAAACAACAACGACAATTGCTACAAAAAAATAGCTGGGCGTTGTGGTGGGCACCTGTCGTCCCAGCTACTTCAGAGGCTGAGGCAAGAGAATTGCTTGAGCCCAAGAGTTTGAGGTTGCTGTAAGCTCTGACGCCACAGCACTCTACCCAGGGCAACAGCTTGAGACTCTGTCTAAAAAAAAAAAAAAAAAAAAGTGTCTAACAGCTGTTGAATATCACCGGGTTTCCCTCAAAAATTATCCTGCAGTGCCCCTGTTAATGCCCATGTGAATGCAGAGAGCTGGGCTCCTGCATGCATGGTTCAGGAACTGTGGCTCTACCCCATATTTTTGCATATTGTTTGTTTTTGCCTGGGTTCTGTAGAAAACAGATCCTAAGGCAAAGCAAAGAAGCCAAGGCTTTATGAGGAATTAGAATCCTAGGACTCAAGAATGAAGGGAAGAGAGAAACAAAGCAGAAAAGGAATGAAAATAAATTCAAAGTGGTGAGATAGGAAATGGCTACAACCTTACAAAAAAACACACCTGCTGGCTTAGTCAAGAGGATTTCTTTCAGACAAGATTTACATAATTGCACCCAGGAAGTTCTGTCTGCAGGAGAGAGAGTTCACCTGCCAGTTTCTTCCTGTCTCCTGTTAAAACAGGTTGAAGTTCATCCCATAAGGATTTAATTTTCACTCACTTCCAGGTTGTATTAACTGACTCTTTATGACAGGGAACCCAGATCCCCTACCCCAGAGTGAGACTCCTTGCCCTCCTTCCTCCTTGGTGGCTGGCAGAGATGGGAAGTGAAGTGATGGCAATGGTGGTAATGGCTCAGGCTCTCCGCTGGGCAAGCAAGGAATTGAGGCTGTGGTGGGACAGGTGGGGCCAAGCCACTGGGGGTACACAAACTGGGATTTGTACATGCAGATTCTCCTTATTACTCGGGTCTTACCTTCCATGTTATCTTTTCGGAGAAGCTTCGCTGGCACCTCCTAAACAGGCTTGCCCAGCCACCAGCTGAGCATAGCAGCTTTGTTCCATTTTCCTCCTAGCACTTCTCACTGTCTACATGTTGGTGTCAGTTCAGTTGTCTTTCTACTCCTACCGGAACATGAGCTCTGTCTTAGCTAATGTGAGCAAAAAAGCTACACCAGACACACAGGAGGTGCTCAGCAAATGTTTATTGAATAAATAAATGACGGAATGAATGAATGACTCTTATCCCATGCTCCTCTGCCTAGAAAGAAGATCGGAGGGTCAACTGGGAAAGTGCTGAGATTTATACCCACCAGACCATAAAGGCAGAAGGGACCTACAGAAGGACTGTGTGTTAGGACCTGGTATAGGTCATTGTCCTACAAAATACAAAGGTACAGTAGGAGTTTGTTGAATTAGAATGGAGAAAAACAATTTAGGTTCTACTGATAAAAAATTATGGTCACAGGCAATCGCTAAGCTAGATTGAATGAAAAATCTGACTGTTTACATCTCTGAGAAAGAAGAGATCTTTTAGGTCATTGAGTCCAGCCATCCATACATGATGCTCCCTCAGCACCTCTTCATGTGATCCTTTTTATCCTTGAACAACTGAAGTTAAAGAGTCACAGGTGGTGCCTATGGCTCAAGGAGTAGGGTGCCTGCCCCACATACCAGAGGTGGTGGGTTCAAACCCAGCCCTGGCCAAGAAAACTGCAGAAAAAGAAAAAAAAAAGAATCACTACTTTCTGAGACCACCCAGTCATTTTAAACAGGATATGTCATAATTTTTTCCATTTTTATTATTATTTATCATTCTGACTGCTGATGCACCCCCCCCAAAAAAATTACATAATGTACGATGTTTTTGTACTGGAGCAGCTTGTTTGGGAGCCACACCAAGGAATTAACATGTATTTGCCTTAAATTTCCTCTCACTGTGTTCCGATCATTGTCTACTTGCCCAACAGTTGATGGGCTCTGGAGTCTATCATTCATTGCATTCACTACCCACCTTGGCTACGTACCAAGAGCATGTCTGACCTGCAATATTCTCAATGAAGTCACCAATAAATTTCCTTCTGAAAAGAAGAAGGGCAAGACCAGAATGTTCAATGCATCCCTAGTTTCTCTTCAGGCTTTTGTTTTAAAGGAATTGCAAACTACCTGCATGTGATACAGAGTGTTACAGGCACTAGCAATTTTGCAGGGAAGAGCTACAGACCGTGCCGTCTTGATGCTAAACACTCTGTTGCTCCTCTAATCAACAATTTTTCTGTAGAACTATTAAATTCCATATTAAAACATCAAACGGGACTCACATTGTACCCACATTCCCCTACTTGTATACACAGTTCAGGGGAGGGACTGTGTTCAATATTCTTCCTATTGCATTTCCATGAAGTATCAGACAAGAAACTCTACCAAAGAAATTGAGGCTAATCTAATGTGACTTTTTAATTAAGCTATCCGAATTTCCAGGAAACATATATTTACTTTTTCAATGTCCTACAAACACTTCTTGAGCCTCTTTTGTATGAACAGGCTATTTAACACTAAGCATTCTGAGATGGATACAATTCAGTAACTGCCCTGAAAGAGTTTACCATTTAATTTTAATGAAGGAAAACCATTTCCTTTCCTTTTCACTTAAAGTAATGAAAGTCACACGGCAAACACCATGGCCTTTTACTTAAAAACCACTCAGGTCCTCTACCTAGACTCTAGACATGTATAAGAGAAAATGCCAACTTTCCCAAACTGCCCTGAAGTGAATATAACTATGTGACCTGGATCTGAACAATGAGATCAAAGCCAAAATAATCAAACAGGGCTTCTGGGGAAGTGTTTTATTAGGACAGAAAGACAATATGCCCCTTCAGTTCTCTTCCCTTCTTCCCCTGCATGCTAAGAGAGCCAGTTCAATGCCTAGAGCCATAATAGCACCTTGCAACCATGAAGATGGAAACTGTTTACTAAGGATGAAGGAGCCAGAAGATATAATTGGCCTTAGTCTTTGATGATTTCCTTAACAGTCACCAACCTAGGACAGCCCACCTACCACTAGACATCTTACTGTGTGAGAAACTTAAACTCTGATCTGTTTTAACCATACTATTTATAGGATTTGTTTTTTTTATTAGCTTGCAGCTAAATACATTCCTAAGTGTTATATGGTACAAATAAATTCAGAAAATCATTTAAAGTATTTATCAAAATAACAATAACCTATATCAAATGGGATATTTTGGCCATATTGTCCCCCAAAATATACTTTTTGGACAATTTCCAAGTTTAGTTATACAATTAGCAATATTACTCTTTAATCAAAAAAAACCTCACTTCTAGAAATACACCTTTGGGGAAAAAAAATCCCAATATAGAAAATTCTGAGTAAAGGGAGGTATTTATTACAGAGTTGTTTGTAATGCTAAACTAAAAAAAAAAATGGTTTAAAAAAATAAAAAAAATGGTTTAACAAGTGAACCATAGGAAAAATAATTAAGTAAATATTTCAATGCTCATTGATGGAATATTACGCAGACCTCAAAAATACTACTCACGAGTCCATGTAGAAACAGTACAAATTGCTGATGCTGTGCTAAATGAAAACACCAGGATATGAAATTGAGTGGGATCATCATTGAAACCATACAAAATATGGACATATGAATGTAAAAAAGGAAGACAAAAATGGAAAAATAGTGGATTTTAAAAAGAATTTTTCCTTTTCTCAAAATTATTTAGTGTTATTATAAGGCATTTTAAATTACAAGTATTTCTTTATTAGATGCAATGTTCTTTCAAAAATATCTTTCTCTGTCTCTCTCAGGGATAGAGGCATTATAAACCTATGGTTTGAAACACTGATCACATAAACAGACCTCTATATTTAATTTTTTTAATGACATAAAATATTTTAATTCAATATAGAAGTGAATTTGTCTAATATCAGGAATGCTCATAAAGATTAGAATGGGTCTGGTCGAGAATGAACATGAAATGCAGAGTCAAATGAATTAAAGAAATTTGGCTTCGGTTTTGTTTTCCTTGCATATCATAGACAATTAAGTTATTTTAGTGATTAAGGTTGTCTTTGCACAAATGAAAATGGCAGTAATAAGATATCAGAGCAGGAAAGGATGTTGGATATTGTCTGCTCTCACCTTTCATTCACAAATGAAGAAACTGAGACCTACAAGATGTAAATGACTCACCCAAGGCCATGGATGTGGTTAGTGGAGAATGAGCAACAGAGTTCAAGTCTCCTTTAAATTTATCCATCCCCATAAGACCATTTATTAAATAAGAATGTATTATGTAGCTACTCTGTACTACTATCTACTGGACACTGTGTTAGGCACCCTACAAAGATAAGTTGGGGATATATGCTAGCCTTAAAAGGTCGGGGTCTTGTGAATGACAGGGCATCATTCTAATTTTTTTCTTTTTTTTTAAATTAAATCATAACTGTGTACATTAATGCAATCATGGCGTACAATGTGCTGGTTTTATATACAATTTGAAATGCTTTCATCAAACTGGTTAACATAGCCTTCATGGCATTTTCTTAGTTATTGTGTTAAGACATTTATATTCTACACCTAGTAAATTTCACAAGTACCCTTGTAAGATGCACCATAGGTGTGGTCCCACCAATTACCTTCCCTCCACCCTTTCCAACATTTTTTGCTGTGGCAACATAAAACATGGTAATATTCATAAGATACTCTGAGAAAACCTGGTAAAGTGGCTTGTAATCAGATGCAGCTGCTGGGCCCCCACATCTGAGGGCAAAGGTGAGATGTTATTGCCAACACACTTGGCAAATATTTGTGCCCAGCAATGTAATTGAAAAGTTCTGAATTAAAGCATCGGAATTTTTCAAAGGAAAGTACTTGTTTTCCAGCCTCTCAAGGTGAAATTAGTTTAAAAATATACTGAGGCTTCCTCCTTTATAAAGAATGTAGAGGAATAATGGTAAAACAGTATTGCCCTTCAAATAGTAGGGACAACTCAGGGAAGATCTCTGGAGATTTCCTTGAGACTTTTCTTTTTGTTTTACCCTTAATATCATTATTGGTAGTCATAATTTATATCTGGAATCAATATGAATGTCTCTCTGGATTTATTACTTACTACTTGAGATATGCCAGTAGTAAGACAGACACAAAAAGGTAACTGGGAAGCAGGAGAGAATACTTGGAAATAACTATGGTGGGAATGGTAGGAGACTACATTAGAGATGGTAAAACAAGAATTTATTCAAGAGCAATGAATCACCAACTATT
>CAUYQV010136336.1:0-14607 GCA_963574575.1 Galagoides demidoff | reverse complement strand
ACTTCAGTATTTTCCCTCTATAAAGTGGGCTCCACTGTGGTGAGTATACAGCATTGTAGTGATTAGAGTAATGTAACCTAGAAAGGGTCAAGGATATGGAAAGCACTCCATAAACAATACCTGCTATATTATTATAAAATTACATACTGTGCTCTTGCTGTGAGACACAGCTAGTAGCATTCAAGTCAGAAAATATTTTGGGACAGCAAAATGGAAATCTGTATGAGGGCTTTAAGAGATTGGTATGTCATTTTTATTTTATATGGAGGGAATTCCTCTACCTAGTTCTGATTTTATGGACAATGTCTACAATTCTATTGTACTTGATACATACAAAGGGCAAAAAGTATACACATTTTAAGAAAAGGGAAAAAAGTTATATCATTATGTACCAAGAAGAAAAGATGAACACAAGTCATGTTGAACATCTCTTGCAATTACAGAAGTCAAATGTGACTCAAGTATTACAAATTTAATAGTTCTTTTTTTCTTTCTTAAAACATGTATACATTTTTTTGGCACCCTCTGGATCTCCTGAGTTTCTTTTTGCCAGCCTTTGAAGGAAGGCTCTCTTTGCATCTGCATTCTACCCCCTGTGGTTTTACATTTGTTCCCATGCAGCCCCTGGGATGCCCTTTGAGAACTGCAGGTCAAGTGCATGGCTCAGGTCCTACTGCGGGGTGACTTGGCAGTTATGCAGCTATGGCCGATCCAGTGGCTGGGCTGCTGTTCCATCCACTTATTCCTGAGGAAAGTAGGTGTGTGTGAGGTATGCTGCCAGGCAGCGGTTGTCAGAAAACATTTTTTAGCTTTTTAAATTTTGATAGGCAAAAGTCCTTTATCATGTTCTGCTTTTAACACAGCAATACTGTCTCCATTTCTTCATGTTTTGTGAGACGTTTTTATTCTTAAACTGCCACTTAAATTCTCAGCTGCTTCTGCCAGCTTCTGCGTTTGGAGCTCAGAAAGGCCAATGGTTTCAGCTCTGCTCTCTGTTTGTTTCCTGCTTGTCCAACAAATTTATTTGATTTTATGGCAGGGATGTATCTTTTTAAATTTGTCTTTTATCTACGATTATATCTTTAGTGATGAGGAAACTCCCGAGTATAAACTTTAATGCCAGAAGTATGGCTTCGATTTTATCATCCGAATGTTAGAGATATTCAGATCAGAGAAGTGAAGACTTCATGAAAAAGGGTCCGATGGCAAACAAGTGGGCAAAGTCAGATCATCGTGTAATTAACTGGAGTTATCTCATCTGTAGTGTGGCTATGAAGCGATACATCCCAGTCCTCTCCGAGGCCGCGCCTGTCCCCCCTTTTAGTTCTGTTTGCCACTTCACGGCTTTCTTCATCTGTTGGACCCCGGGGAAGTGAGCTTGTTTGGTCTTCACGGTACCTTTAAATTGGTCATTTTTCACTTGAATTTCCCCCAGCTGACTGTGACTGAATCAGATCAACCTTTTGTTACTTGATGGATTGTTCTATATTGTATCAAGAAGGCTTAAAGAAGAGTGACAGGAAAGTGGTCAATTTGTCGCCTTTTTCTAAGGACATGCTCCCTTGCTCCAGTTCACTCATGTAAAAACTGACCTGAATTAAGTTATAAATACTTGGAATACAACAATTAAGAGCACTAAGTAGAATTTTGGTCATCTTTTCAATTTAATGGGTTGTTTTATCTCTTGGGCTATAATTGGGTAAAATTATATTGTCATAATGCCTCCTGCCTTTGTCTCCATGGTGACATTGGGAACTTATCCTGAATAATATCCCAAGGTGGCTCTAGCATGAAAAATCACATTAAAAAAAATTGAGGTAGCTTATTCTCAGCATTATTTCTAAGCTTGTGGAAATATCTTTGTTAAAGTAGGAAATGTGAATAAATTGAGAATTTTTCACTGTATTAGAATGATATGGAAAAGTTAAGAAATCATTGCAATATAGCTTATCTGAGTATAAATAGAATACGTAGAGAAAATGCATTTTTTTTTTCTTAATGGGTGTGCTGGTAACCTGGAAAAATATCTACCAACTATATAAGTGGTAGATTAATCAGTGTATCAATTAATGTCAATCAAAAAATAGTAATTTTATGTTGATACGTTAAAAAAAAAGAAAATGAGATATAATTTTTCTCTTAAGAGTATTAACAAGTCCTGGATCTTCAATGAAAGGAAGATCAAGAAATTGTTAAGTGAGTTTGACAATGTTTATTTCATTTTGCCCCTGGAGAGATTCCAGATGTGAGGAATTTGGGGTGGGGAGAGTGCTGTTAGTATGCTGTGTGTTTCCAAGGAGGATGGGGCTGGAATCCCTTCCTCCTCACTTTCAGCCAGTTCAATTTAGGCTTTAATAGCTGAACTCAGGAGCTTGTGGCTATCTTACTCCCAAAATAGCCTCTGATTATAGAGAGGAATAATTGAACCAGTGTAGAGTCAACCTGTTCTCCTAAGAAACAAGCCAATATCCTGTTTCTCTTGGTTCCAGCACTCTGACCCCATGAAAGGGTTCTGTTTTGGAAGGCAACACAGTTAGGACAAATACATTGAGAAGTGAGGTAACCTCTAACAGAGCGTTCCCTGAGCCTATCACTAAGAGGCCACCATAAACTGTCACCTCAAGGGGACGTCATTCATGTCCAGGGAACTACAAGTAATAATAACCACCTAGTAACAGGGGAGGGTTTTTGAAGACCCCAGAAATGATCCTAAGAGAGAAAGCACTTGAGCCACTTGTTATCCTAAGTGTACCAATTCACTCTACCAGTGAATTCATTTCTAAACTTACCTTCACTCCTTTTCTCTCATTTCATTCTGGAAAAGCCAAATGTTGCATATGGGGGAAAGGAAGTGAGACATGCATATGGACAGGAATTCACTTTATCCTAAATATGCCTGATACTTTCTAGATAGTGAAGAAATAAGAGTCAATGTTCAGAAACTATAAATGAGGCACATGGAACATTCCAAATTCATGAGGTCTAAATTTGGCTACTTCTTGGTGGCACTCATTCTGGCCCCATGTATCCAAGCACCAGAATCAAGTCCTGTATATGTGCTAGCACAGGTGTCCCCGTGTCTCTCCAATAGAGCAAGAGTGTCATTGGCCCTGTCTACTTGCTTATAGATTTCTTTGCTTGAAAATCAACTCTGCTCCTCCCATGAATGCCACCAATGGGAAAGATGACATTGCTGAATGACAAACAGAACATAGTATACACAATGTGTACACAAACAGAACAATGTATACGAAGGATTCAGGCAGTGTGGTGGTTTGTGGCCATTCTAACCGACCTGTGCCCTGTCAACATATATTTACTTACCCATCTTTTCTCTGATGGTTATCCTTGTGTGCTAAAGTGATTTTAATACACCATGTGACTTAAGAATTTAATTTGTTTGGGAGCATTTCTGTTCTGGCTTCTAGAATTGCTTAAATGATAATGTATTTGTAGACTACCATAGCTTCCAGGAAATGTACCAGATGGTAGCTTCTCATGCTATCATCTAGCTGTCATTCAAGATAACAATGTAGTTATTTATTCATTCATATAATATTTGTCTTTCTTGGCACTCTGGAAATACCATGGAATCAGGGAATATTTCTTCGGTGCCTCCTAGAATGGCCAGGATACATGAGGTATCCAATAAATATTTTTTAACTACATGGATGAATATTCACAAGCAAGTAGAGACTTTTTTGTAAATGTTTTAGATTTAAAAAAGAATATGAAGATATTACAGAGTTCCCAGATACCCTTCATTCAGCTTCCATTAAGTGCATATTACACAGTACAATTGTCAAAACTTAGAAATAATTACTATATTGGTGTACTATTAACAAATATCAATAGTATTAATACTAATACTATTACTATTATTGGTGTACTAAACTAGGAACTCCAGTAATATTTTACCAAATCTCTACTGATGTTCTTTTTTCACCTTAGACTCTAATCCATGTAGCCACATTGCATTAATTGTGATGTGTCTTCATTGTCTTCTAAGGAGCTGGTGACAGCCCTGAGTACTTTATTTTTCACAGCTCTGACATTTTAAAGAGTACTTTTCAGCTATTTTGGTGATATCTCTCTTGATCTGTGTGTAAGTGTTGTTTTCTCCTGATTAGACAGAGGGTGTACATTTCCGGTGATGTGCCACTCCTGATGCATTACTTCAAATGATGCATGATGTCGGTATCTTGTTACTATTTATCACCTTCTATTGTATGTGTTTATCAGAGTTATTTTAAATTACTGAGCAGGTAATTCCTGCATCAGTGTCATATGTACAAATCTGGTTCTGATGATTACTTTCTCTCAGGAGGCCATTGTTTTGTTTTGCCTTTTTTTATGCTATATGTATATATATATATATTTAAAGCCAGTTAGGCAAGGCAGCAGAGTTAAAACTTAGGTAAATACCTTTTACAGCTAGCAATGTACATGCTTTTTTTTTCAACAGGCCTTTAGGGCAGAGTTTGAGGTGATCTGATTAGAGACTGTACTGAGGTTGAAGCATGTAGCTGCTCTAATTGTCCTCTGCGTGGCATGGATACCAAGTGACCCAGGGGATACTTTGTGTGCAATGTTCATGTGTTTTCTTGAGATCATCTTTACTCTCAGCTTTCAGGCTTTCGTTTGTGCTGTGCCCCAGCAAAAGTCTGTCTCTTGCCCATGACTTATGAGGTGTTTGTTAGCCTGATCTGGAGCGGGTGGGCACGTGGGGGCATTTTCTGTTGTTCTGACCACAGTCTCCATCTCAGACAAGCTCAGAGTCTGTGGGTCTCAGGGGCACAGTCTTCTCAGCCTCTCTGCCTGAGTAGTTCTGAGTGCAGAAGCTAGTTTTGATCCTCCCCAGTTTACAGGGGCTTTTCCATACCCCTTCCCCAGGGGCAATAGGTTTTCACTGGCGCCCCAGCTCCACACTGTTTATTGCCTCCTGTTCTGTACAGGAGACAGAAGTTGAGGGTATCACTTCAGTTTCCTGCCTCTCCTGAATAAGCTACTATTTCCTCTTCCAGTTTTGAAAGATGAGATAGACTTCCTGATAATTCTAAACTTTTCTAGAAAGACTCATAAAATTTTAGGGAGGAAAAAGAGCCTGTAAGAGGGTACAGAGCCCCCAAATTTGCAGCCCCCATGGACTTGACCTTTTCTCGCTAGTATTCATCAGTTGGCTGTCCCCAGTGACCAATGCCCAGGATGGATGCTTCTCTCCAGATGGCAGCTGCACCTGGCCAAGGTAGGCCAGGGCACCTGTCTCCTCTCAAGGCACCTGATTGTCTTCTTACTCTGGGGCTGCAACATCAGTATGTTCAGGAATGCAAGAAAAGTTGTGAACTTGCAGTATACCCTGCTATTTCTTGAAAGGTTTGAAGGGGTGATCTTTCCAGCTTTCCGCATTCCCCAGTTCAAACCAAATCAAAAGTCCAAGAGTACCCTCATCCCAAGATAAGTTTTTAAAAAATGATTTGTGACATAAGAGCTAGCTAGGAGCAAAGACTAAAAATATAGAAAACTAAACCTTAAGTTTTGTAGCACAGTAATAAGAGCACAAATTATGAAGTCTGACAACTGTGAATTCACATTTCTCCACATTGATTTATTTTATGGAATTCTGGGCAAATTTGTCCCCAAGGCTGTATGGTGGTTATAAGGGTATATATCTCCCTCTGTCATTTCCATTAGTGATTATCAAATCAGGGGCCTCTGCATACAGCAAACAAATAATTTGGGGGTTGGGAGGATGAGGAAGGAAACCAGCCCACTCCACCCTTAGTCAGAGAGCCTCTGAATTCACTAGGTGTGTGAATAAGATTTATCAGTGAGCTTAAACTTGAAACAAAGATGTCTAAGAAAACAAATAAATATGTACATGTAATCTATAAAGTGCTGGTTCAATTTGGTTTTTGTTTGTTTGTGTTGCTTGAGATTTTTAGGATCATGAGTTTATAATAGGGAAAAGAAAGTCTGGGAACTTGGGACTGTAGTAATGGAAATCTCAATAAAAGTGTAAGGCTCTCAAATGAGGCTGGAGAGAAACCAGTCTGAAAATGAAAGGGGAAAGTTGGTGAAAGTAGATGTGTAATGGTGGTGTGGCATTTCTAAAGAGGACAGGATTTGGAGTGAGAGCAATGTCTCTGCCACTTACAAAGTAGGTGACTTTGGTACGTTATTTCCTCCCTTTGGGATCAGAATTCTCATTTTATAATAGGCCTTGTAATCAAGCCCTTCTCTTTTATCTACTCCCTTAGACGCTACTGAATCTGTGCATTACCTTTTTCTGTTTCTTTGAACACAGAAGGCTCCCCTGCATCTCCTGCTGTTGTTCCCACTCCCCTAACTACCTAAGATTAGAGACTAGATCATCCTTCTTTATCTCTCTCAGAATTTGGCACACAGTCACACATAGAGCAGCACGAGCATTCAGTCAAGAATGCTTTTTAATGCATAAAAGAGAGAAAGAAGAAAGCAGGAAGAAAGGGGAGGGAACAATAGGTTTTCTCTCAATCCATTCATACCTAATGACTTGTGCAGCTTGATCATTAGGGTTACTCATGGGCAAGAAAAATGCCACAGGTAAAAGAAAATCTATGGATAAGGAGCAGAGTGATGAGATGACGACAGGTCAAGACAATAATAAAATAAAGTGAGGATTTGCCTCATTAACACAGGCTTTCAAGTTAATATATTAATAAGCCTGAACTTTGAGAGAGAAAGCACAAACATGGGAATATTAGGATGGTGTGATGTCAAGGCTGTTAATTCCTGCTGTACACCCCACAGTAGATAATATTCACCACCAAACATTCTCTTCTGATTTTTCACATCATATTTGTGGCGATAAAGATGGAAAAGATTTTCAGGGCATTAAACAGCAGTACAACCCAGGCAACTGGTAAGTCAATGCTTTATATTTTGATGGAAACAGCATTCTGCCAGACAGTTTACTATTAGGATTCTTTGACATGCTGTATGGGTAAAAAATACTCCCTAGGACCTAACTCAGAGCCACCAAAGTGCTGGAAATACTCCAAAAATATTCCTTTTCATCGTCATTTATCAAAGCAAAGATCCTGCAAACATGTCCATGTGATTTGACTCAGTAATAAAGAGCTCATAGGTCTGGCTTCACAAATTTCCCCAGCTCCAATTTCACCAATCCTCTAACTTCTGTTTCATCAAGCCGCCCTAACTACATATACCACACACAACCTCTCCTTTGGAACCCTTCAGCTCTTACTTAAATCAGTGAGTTTTAGAGTTTCTGTTAGCAAGGAAACTATTTGTTATAAGTTATTAGCACAAAAGTTGATGTGGAACTTTGATATAGTAAAATAGCTCTGGAAAAGTCAATAGGGTGGGAATAGGCATGAGTCTTACCTTGATATTGTTTTTACAATCATTATGACATACCCCTGTAGAAGGCAAAAAGAGATAACGGTTGGAAAATCAGATTCAATTAAACATGAGAAAAAGTATGTGAACTTCATCAACTCAACTCACCTATCCCACAGAATTTTTTAAATATACAAAATGAGGGGATGGAACAGGAGATTTCTAAAGTAATTTCCAGTCACAAATTATTCAGAGTGAAAATAATTTACTTACTGAGAATTTCAACTTTCACGCATTAAAAATTATCTTCTGCACCATAGACTTGGGGATGTTGGGGACCATGAGTCCACAAAACTTCGTGTACAAAGAAACAGTGTTTCTTCATTCAGGTTATTGATTAGTTTATAGACTTAACATGAAGACAATAATTTATAATAAATGAAGAACTTGCTGTGAAGTCTACATCCTTAAATAAAAGGGGCCACCAGATTCCCATTTATCTGTATATTATCTGTCTTCTTTATTTAATACCATTTAAACAAATTATTTCATTGTTATGCCCCAGATGTTTCTGCAGGCTCAAATAAATATTGGATTCCCCAGATGTAAAAGGATTTTTCACCTTTCAAAAGAACATTGCAAGGTTCCAGTAACCTGCTCCTTAGGCAAACAAAATATCTTTTTCTACACACAGTTTTGAGTTGAGAGATGGTAAATTGAAATGACATTTTAAGATTCAAAATTGGTTTTAGTAAATCCAATATTGACAGTGTACTACTTGGGGCACTTGATATTCTAAAGATCAGAGGTCAGTCCTTCCTTGGAGAGAATAATATTTATTTATTTACATTCCTCAAATGGGATATTGAGAATCAGAAATAATCATTGACACAGTGTGTGACACACCTTTTGGCAGCGGGACACAATTATAAGACAGTCTTTACCTAACAAATATAATCAGTGTAACCTGGTTCATTATACCCTCAATGAATCCCCCAACACCCCCCCAAAAAAAAAGAAGAAATAACTTTTTTTTTTTGAGACAGAGTCTCACTTTGTTGCCCTCAGTAGAGTACTGTGGCATCACAGCTCACAGCAACCTCCAGCTCTTGAGCTAAGTGATTCTCTTGCCTCAACCTCCCAAGTAGCTGAGACTACAGGCACCTGGCACAACACTGGCTTTTTTTGTTGTTGCTACAGTTGTCATTGCTGTTTTAGCTGGCTGGAGCCAGGTTTGAACCCGCCACCCTCAGTGTATGGGGCCAGCGTCCTACCTCCTGAGTCACAGGCACTGTCCAAGAAATAACATATTGATAAAAATGGCATCATGCTAAATTTTTTTCATTTTTTTGAAAGTACTACCATATGATTAAATATAATTATTATGTGTTTTTAAAGTTCTAAAGCATACAATTAAGTGTACAAATCTTTTGGAGGGTTTTTTATATGTACAAACATCTATAATAGTCACCCAGATAAACATAAAGAGCAAGACTCACATACCAAAGCTTTCCTTGGGTCTTCTCCCAGTAAACTTCTACCACTTAGAGGTAATTTCTATCGAGACCTTTAACACCATAAGCTAGGTCTTTTTCTTGAATGTCACAGAAAGGAATGCACATTATGCATTAATTTTCATCTGGCATCTTTTACTTAACATCATGTCCGTGAGACTGGTCCATGTTGTGTATAGCAGAGTTTTCCCATTAACAAATAAAACACTTTCCTACCATTGATATGCAATTAGATTGCTGATAGTTCAGGTTATTACATAGGTAAATTTTAGAAAATATGAATTTACTCCATCTAAGTAAAATTCTGCATGTTTAGTTTTACTAAGGCCAACTTATAAGCTCAACAACAGTTACAACACTAGTTATTATGATCATATTCTCAGTGATTTATGTTTTCAAGTTACATATGTGCATAGTGATATCTCATTTTCTGAATTTTTCTTTTCCTAATATAAGTTATACGAGCATAATTTTGTATTCTTGTCCTATAAAACCTCCCTCTTAAGTTCTTGAATTCTGTTAATTTTAATTTTAGGTACAAATTTTCAGATTTTTTCAGTGTTTTGATTAAATGCTATCCTTTTATGTATTTTCTAAACATATTCGACACAGTTATTTTCAAGTTCCTTCCTAATAGGCTCAGTATTTAGATCACTGTTGGGTCTTTTTGTTCAGTATTACCTTTTCTGACAGTGGGTTCTCTTTGTGGGCTTCCCTGTTAATTTCTCACTACGTACTAGATACTCTCAGCTTTGTGAGTGTTATCTTCCTCCAAGGAGAGGTAAATTTTACTTTGGTAGTTAGAAAAAGGACGGGTGGACACCTTCTCCTCGTGAAGTCAGCATTTCTAATTTTTTAGGGTGCCTGTATTTTAGCTTGTCCTTACTTACTTCTTCCCAGTGAGGGTCCCAGAAATTTCCTCCTTACAGTTGTCTCTGTTTTTCCAAACAGATCGGATACTGACAGTATTCTGTAACTGTTCATGAGGTTTTCTTTCATGAGGAATATTTATGAGGTATTTAAGGCCTCCAAACTATTAGAGAGAGCCAATTCTTTTTTTTTTTTTTCCAAAAGACAGAATGAGAAAGATTAAGTCTCTTCTTCCTGTAACACTCTCTGTCAGAAAAACCCAAAAGCAGCAACACTTGGTCTTGAACATGACATAAAGTTTAGCAAATCAGATACTGTCCATTGAGTGGATATAAGTCATATAATAATATTTAGGTTAGAGAATGAATACTATTTACACAAACAATGATTATTCCATTGTTTTGTTTCTTTTCTGATGAATAAGCCATTTCCAAACTCCTGGCTCAGGATAGGCTTTCTTCCAATTTGCTTTTCAGCACCATTGTAATAAATTACTATCAGAACATCTCAACAATCTTAAGGCTAGAAATATCTTTCTTTCTTTTTTTTTTTTGAGACAGAATCTCACTATGTCACTCTGGGTAGAGTGCTGTGGTGTCACAGCTCACAGCAACCTCAAACTCCTGGGCTTAAGCAATTCTCTGCCTTAGTCTCCCAAGTAGCTGGGACTACAGGTGCCTGCCACAAAGCCCACCCGTTTTTGCTGTTGTTGTTGTTGTTGTAGCTGTAATTGTTGTTTGGCAGGCCCAGGCTGGATTCAAACCCGTCAGCTCCAGTATATGTGACTGGTGCCCTAGCCGCTGAGCTACAGGTGCCTAACCAAGTCTAGAAATATCTTAATTTCTTATATTCCACTTGAAATATCCTACTATAGAATCATAATTGATTTCATCTTCAGATTGAAGAGGTACTAGATAGAAAACAATTCCATAAAGTGAAACAGATCCACAGATCCACACAGTTAGTCATTGGTAGTCATAGAAACGGGTATTCATAGATGCCATGGCCCTTTACCTTGGACCTAGACTTATGTGATCCTCATTTTTTAATAATTGAGTTGTCTAGAGATAGTACTGTATTCTGTAGGTTTGAGTCATTAATTTTTGAATTATTATAGCAATTCTACTTTTTACTGAACCTAGTTACAAACTACGTATAATTTGGTAAAAATTGAGCTCTCTTTCAATAAAAGCTTTCTTAGCATAGAAAATTGGACTGTATTGTACTAGGAGAAACTTTCAGAACACTAAGCTGGGCAAAAACTACTTAACACTTTTCTTGAAACATTTAAGTGTTCAAAGATCAGCATTTCATAGGTGTGATAATTTTCCCAAACAGAATAATTCAGATAATTGCTATGATTTTTCCCCTTAGGTGCAATCGCTTGTTATTATTCTGTTATGCTATTATTCTGTCACAATAAAAAGGTTACAAAAACGCATTGGTAATTTCCTGAAATAAGCCTTGTTATTTTGCTTAAGAATTCAGAAAAGATCAGGATTTTAAAAAGTGCATTTTGTTCAAGAACAAAAATACAAAAGAAAAGGGAGTTGAGGGGGAAGAGATAGAATTGTAGATAAGTTTTTACTACCAAATGCTTAACTTGGGTTAGGTAAATATAATAGTCTTGTGAGTAACAGATGCACAAATGAGTTTGTGCTTCAATGCCAACTGCTTTAAATCTAATTGTTATATAACTTTTGAGATCTACATTTCTAGATTTTACTTTTTACTTATTTATTTATTTATTTTGGACAACAAAAACACTACTACTGCTATGTATTGAATATTTGGTTCCCCCAAACGGAGGCATAATCCCCAAGATGATGGCATTTAGTGACCTTTTGAGGAACTATTAGATCATAAGGGCAGAATCCACATGAATGGGATGAAGAACCAAAGAGACCAGTTCTCAGCTATGTGAAATAAATCAAGAGATGGCCTTTTTCCAGACAATGAATCTGCTGGCAACTTGATCTTGTACTTCTAACTTCCAGAACCGCAAGAAATAAATATTTGTTGTTTAGACCACACGGTCTATGATATTCTTATAATAGTAACATGAACCAAACCAACTGTTTAAAAAAACCTACAAATTGGGCAGCGCCTGTGGCTCAGTGGGTAGGGCGCCAGCCCCATATACCGAGGGTGGCAGGTTCAAACTCAGCCCCAGACAAACTGCAAAAAAAAAAAAAAAATAGCCGGGTGTTATGGGGGCGCCTGTAGTCCCAGCTACTCGAGAGGCTGAGGCAAGAGAATTGCCTAAGCCCATGAGTTGGAGGTTACTGCCACAGCACTCTACCGAGGGTGATAGAGTGAGACCAAAAAAAAAAAAAAATTCTTAGGATGGTGCCTATGGCTCAGAGAAGTAGAGTGCCAGCGGCATATGCTGGAGGTGGTGAGATCAAACCCAGCCCAGGCCAAAAACTGCAAAAAAAAAAAAACCTACAAATTTGTGGGATGATAGACTCAAAACAGAAAATGAAATTCTCTCTCTTTAGCATGTGCTACATTAGAAACTGATCAGAAACAGATTACTTCAAATCTATACAAGAAGCAATTCAATGTTTAGTGAGATCAACAGTATATATCAGCCTCCTTTCAGACAAAATCAGTACAATTCACTCTGTATATAAGCAGGTCATCACTGTCATTGCAAGTCCAACATTCTTGAGCAGAAAATAATAGCAATTAAGGCAAGAATTCGGTGAGTGCAGCATTCAGACAAGAATGAGATTACTTTGAAAAGTGCTGGCATGTTTTCAAACATGAAAACAAGTATTGCTTAAAATGTGGAAAGTGTTTATGTGAGTATTTGAGGGGAGAGTTGTGGCAAAAAATAACTTTAACTTCAAATATAGCCCAACTTAATAACATGAAGACAGACATCATCTACCTGGCAACTTTCCTTTATATTGTGTGTATAAAGTGTTCTAGTAACCTCTTTCATGGATACATAAACATTCTTGCTTTTTTGCAAGGGAACCACCATGCCCAGGAGTGGCTAAGTCAGGCATCCTCAAACTATAGCCTGTGGGCCACATGCAGCCCGCCTAGGACATTTATCCGGTCCACCGGGTGTTTTTGCAGCCGCTGCCTGTCATGCTTAGCAGCCGACTCGTCCTGGGGCCCGCAGTCCAGCCCTCCAATGGTCTGAGGGGCAGTGAATTGCCCCCCCCCCTTTAGTAAGTTTGAGGACCCCTGGGCTAAGTAGTAAAATGTCCTCACAACCATCCCCTCTGTCCTTATGTTTCTACATTTTATCTATCCTCTCAAGGCTTCCCTATTAATTTGGACTTCATAGCTTGCTTTCTTCCTTACTATCATTCTCTCAATGTTTATGCACTTAATTCTAATCATGAAAATACTTTCTTGCATATAAATATTCCAGCTGAAAGGTTCGTAGTCCTTCATATCGTCAAAAAGTCTTGTAGAGGGGGATTATTTCTTCATGGTTTACAAAGCTAGAAATGAGTAGTTAAGAGTGAAAATAAAGTTCTAAAATAAGATTACGATGATGGTTGCAAACCTATGTGAATATACTTGAACCATTGAATTGTACACTATGGGGGCGTATTTTATGGCATGTGAATTGTATGGTTTACAGGTGCTGCTGTGGCCTTTATTTTGCATCACACCAGGAAGCACTTTATGCCTAATTGTCCCTATTAGCAACTAATGCTAAGATTGAACTCCGAGTCAGGGTGGGAACAACTGATAAAAACTATATTGTGCACAAGAGCTTAAGAAAAGTTATGCATTTGACAGGAATAATACTATCTGATAAGGCTCTAAGGAGGATGAAATTAGAATGCATGTGAAATATTTAGTAAATCATTAACACTGTGGGTAGAATAATGGCTCTCTCAAAGATGTCCATGCGCTAATCCCTGGAGTTTGTGAATATGTTACTTTGTAGTTCAGAGTTCGTAGCAATTTTGTTATTAAATTTGAGGACCTAGATAGAGATGGGGAGATTATTCTGGATTATCCAGGTGGGTCTAACCTAATCACATAAATCCTTAAAAGCAGAGAACCTTTCCAGTTGAGGTTACAGAGAGATGTAAAGTTACTGGCTTTGAAGAAGGAGGAAAGGGCCAAGAAATGTGGTGGCCTCTCAAAGCTATAAAAGAGAAGGAAAGAGATTCTCCCTTAGAGTTTCCAGGAATAGCACAGCCCTGCTGCCGCCTTTATTTTAGCCCAGTGAATCCCAGGCTAGACTTCAGACCTCCATAAATGTAACATAATAAATTAACACTGTTTAAGCTACTAAATCAGTGGTAATTTATTACAGCAGCAATAGAGAACTCATACAAAATTAAAAAATAATTTTAAAAAGTCTTGTTTATCTGTCCTCTATATGAAAGTGGGAATCAATTTAAAATCTTCCTTTAATGCGTATTTTATCACTTACACTAGCTTGCAAATTAGTTATAGTATCTTCTACTATCTTACCATTTCTCCTTGGTATCCAGTAAGGGAGCTATGTATATTTATTTAATATTAACAATTCCCAACATAGGAATAATCAATGGAGTGATTATAAAATGTTATTAATCTCTCTGACTCCTTAGCTAATACTTCACATAATAAAAATTCTAATGTATTTCTATTCCATCTAGTACAATTTCATATAGTATAATTCCATTCAAAGTATTTATTTAAAATCATAATCAGATTATCTCACGTAAGGATTTCCCTGTTTTTTAATATTCTAAACTTATCAAAAGCACCCTTACTTGGCTCGGCGCCTGTGGCTCAATCGGCTAAGGCGCCAGCCACGTACACCTAAGGTGGCGGGTTGGAATCCCCAGCCTGGGCCCGCCAAACAACAATGATGGCTGCAACCAAAAAATGGCCGGGCATTGTGGCGGGCGCCTGT
>CAUYQV010136335.1:0-18511 GCA_963574575.1 Galagoides demidoff | reverse complement strand
ATTAAATCATAGCTGTGTACATTAATACTGTCATGGGGTACAATGTGCTGTTTTTATATACAATTTGAAATATTTTCATCAAACTGGTTAACATAGCCTTCATGTCATTTTCTTAGTTATTGTGTTAAGATATTTATATTCTACATTTGGAAAGATTCACATGTACCCTTATAAGATGAACCATAGGTGTGATCCCACCAATCACCCTCCCTCCACTAATCCTCCTCCCTCCCCTCCCCTCCCTCTCTCCTTTCCTCATATTCTTGGACTATAATTGGGTCATATCCAATGTACTCAGACCTATTATCACTATGTATTTGTATTATAACCTAACATCTAGTAGAGTGATGCCTCCAGCTTGGTTTTTATTACTGAAAATTTTCTTGGGTATAGATTTTATTTTCTGGTTCCATATGAAATGAAGAATGATTTCTTCCAGTTCTTTGAATTATGATGTTGGCATTTTAATGGGGATTGCATTGAATCTACAAATTGCTTTTGTTGATATAGATCTTTCAACAGTTTCATTTATTTCTCATTTAATTTTGGATATTTCTTTTCTTTTGCTGGATTTGATATTAGATTGCTTTTCCTTTTCCATTTTCCTTAAGATGATTCATTAGATTATTGATGTGATATTTTTATGTTTTTCAGATGTAAGCATCTAATGCAATAAATTTTCCCCTTAGGACTGCTTTTGCAATGTCCCACAGGTTTTAATCATGTCTAGCTTCATTGCTATTATGGTCAAGAAATTTATTAATTTCCTCCTTTATCACTTTCTTATCCTTACTGTAATTTGGCATAAGGTTGCTTAATTTATATGTGTTTGTGTGGGTAAAAATTTTTGTTGGAGTTGAATTCCACCTTTATTGCCTTGTGGTCTGAGAAGATGCAAGGTATAATTTCAACTGTTTTAGTTTTGTTGAGCCTTGATTTGTGTCCTAGAACATGATATATTTTGGATTGTGCTCCATGGGATGATGAAAAGAACAAAGATTCCTTAGCTTTGGGATGGTGCATTCTGTACATCTATTAAGCACATTTTTTCTAGAGTTACATTTAAGTCCCTTGCATCTTTGTTTAGTTTCTGTTTAGAAAATCTGCCCAGCACTGTAAGAGAGGTATTATAGTACTCTGCTACTATGGTGTTATGGGATATCATATTACTCAGACAAATTAAGGCCTGCTTCATAAATCTGGGAGTATTTATGTTAGGTGCATAAATATTTAGAATTGAAATGTCTTCTTGTTGTAGTGTTCCCTTGACCAGGATGAAGGAAGCATCTTTGTCTGTCTTAACTTTAGTTGCTTTAAATCTACTTGTATCTGAAAAAAAGATTGCAACCCTTCCTTTCTTCTGATTTCCATTTGCCTGAAATATTGTTTTCAAACCCTTCACCATGAGTCTTGTTTCCTCCTTTGAGGTTAGGTGTGTTTCCTAGAGGTAGCATATAGATGGCTTGTGCTTTTTATACAAATAGCCTGCTTGTCTCTCTTAGTTGGGGGAAGTCAAGCCATATTACATTCATTGAGAGACTTGTTAAGTGTCATGGGATTCTATTTATCTTATTTTATGAAAGACCGTTGCTTAGTTTTATCCTTTGTGCCACTGTGGAATCTAGGTTTTGTCCTTTCATTTCTGGGTGCTTGCTTTGCTGGTGTACCATTGTGATGGTCAGTGTGGTAAATAGGTCTATGTATTTCCCATAGAGCTCATTTTGTTGTGGTGAATTTCCTCAATGTATGAATGCTAGTTAAGGATTTAATTGTCTATTCATTTTGAAGCTTATTTTAGCAGGATACAGAATTCTGTGTTGAAAATTGTTTTGTTTAGCAACATTAAAGACAGATGACCATTCTCTTTTGGCTTGGACAGTTTCAGCTGAAAAGTCCCCTGTCTCCATGATGCATCTGCCCATCTAATTCAATTTATGCTTACTACTGGCTGCTTGAAGAATTTTCTCTTATGTCTTGACTTTGGAAAGTTTCTTTAGTATGTGTATTGTAGATGCCCCGTTTGTTTTGAAATGACCCTGGGTTTGATATGCCTCAAAGTCTTTCATAATACTTGGGAAATTTTCATTTATGATATCCTCCAGTAGGGACTCCATTCCTTTGGAACATTCTTATTTCCCTTCAGGGATATCTATAATCCATACATTTGAATGCTTTGTCAAGTCCCATAATTCTCTGATGTAATGTTCTGCTTTCTCCATCTTTCTTTCTGCCTCTTTAACTGCCTGGGGTATCTCAAGAGATTTAGCTCTGAGATTCTTTCTTTTCCATGGTTTAATATGTTATTGATACTTTCTACTGCATCTGTCAGTTCCCTGATTGACTCCTTCAATTCCTCAAGTTTTGTCATAGCCTTCCATATCTTTCATCCATTTTTTGGTTCTGTTTTTAGATTTCCTTTTGATTGGTTTTCCACTTTCTCATAAATTTGTATTTTTATTTTTTGCCATTTACATTTTAAATTCCCTTTGTGTCATTTCCATTAATTCTTTCTAGGTGGTATCCTCTATGGTATCTACTTCATGATTCCTTAGGAGGTTTGCTCTATTCTGATTATTCATGTTGCTAAATTTTTCTGTTGATTACTCCTCATGTGTGTGTTCTTCTTGTTCACTTATTTTCCCTACTTCTTCCTCTCACTACCTCCTTTGCTTTAAATTACCTGGTCTATGAGCTTAGGTGTTGAAAAGGTCTTTTGTTATAAGCTGAAAAAGGAAGAGGAGGTTAAAGAATCTGAAGGGAGAAAGGAAAGAAGAATATAAAGAAGAAAAAAACTAAGGGGAATGAGAAAGTTAAAGAATCTATAGGCATAAAGGAAAAAAGAAGATAACAAAAAAAAAATGAAGGGGAATGACAGGAAAGAAATGAGAAAAAGGGGGAGAAGAAGCACAGAGAGAAAGAGTGACAGAAGAAATGGTTGTGTTTGACAGGGTACTTTCACCCACACCCACATCTCTAGGACTTTTGGGGGCCAGTTTGGGTGGGCCCTTTGTGTTCAGGAGCTCCTTACCAGCCTTAGCAAAAGCAAGATACATTAAATACAGAAAAAAATAAGCAGTATGTCACAGTGGTGACCTACCAATACTGTCTTTCCAAAGACTAAACTAGAAGAATGCCCTAGACTCTGAGCTCATGTCCTCCTTGAATCAGACCAATGTTGTGAACCCCCAGCCATACCAGTGCTGTTATTCTCCCATCCTTCAAAGAAAAGGAAAAAAAATAGATAAAGGCAATGAAAAATACAATTATATATGATGAAGAAAAAAAAATTTTAGTTGTAGGAGAAATTTTTGTGGGAAAGATGTGCACCTCACAATAAAGTGGCCTTCCTGGAGGATTTGGGTCATTGTGCTAACCTCAAGGATGATTGTATTTTTACTGTTGATTTTAGACCATCTGTTCCATATTTTAGATATAGGACCTTAGTTGGATTTGTACTTTGTAGACAATTTATTCTGCTATGTAGCTTGTAACTTCACATTCAACAAAATCTTTTACAATGCAGAGTTTTTAATTTGATGAGGAAAAAATACTTTTGGTGCTAAGTCTAATAAATGTTGGCCTTAAGTCACAAATATTTTCTCCTATACCTTAACCTAAGTGTTTAATAGTTTTATATTGTACATTTATATCCATGATACATTTTAAGTTAATTTTTTGTATTCAATGTGAGATTCAGGATGAAATTTCTTTTACTGTTTTTCTCTTATGGATAATTAATTTTCCTAGCACCATTTGTTTCTCCACTGAATGCCTTTTCATCTTTGTCAAAATTAATTGAGGTTTGGGGGGGAAGGAACTTCCTTAAGCAAAATTAGACAGAGTGAAGACTAAAATACTAAAGGTAAATAATTGTATATAAGCATTGTTTTATTCTTAGTAAAATTATTTCCCATGGGGGTACTGGCTAACATGATAAAATTATCACATATATATTGGGAGGGAACAAATAAATACATTGATGAGAAATTATACTAACAAGTTTTCTGTTGACTAGAAGAGGATATTATAGGAAAGTAGGCTAGAGAGGTAGAATTATCCATGTAATAATGAGTTATACCTGGAGGCAAAAGTATCAGCTTTTTAAATAAATATATATTTGCTGCTGCTTCTTGTCTTATAGCATTAACTAGAACTCCCAGGCATTCTTGCCTTTTTCTCCACCTAGTTCATCACCATTAACTATGATGTTTTTTGTAGATTTTAAAAATCAAAATATTGTAATTTACCTATGTGTAAGCAAAATTTGATGTTTTGATACATATACAAGATGGCCATAAAGTTCATGTGTAATTTAAAATAGACAACAATTTAAGGCATAGGAGAAAATGGCTACCCTGTATAATAATTAAGTATTGGTATTTAACATATTCAATACCTCATGAATTTATTGTTTCTTCGTAGTGAGAATATTCAAAGGCCTGTCTTCTAGCTTTTTTGTAATATATTATATTATTACTTACTATTAATTGTCATCACACTACTGTGCAATAGCACACCAGAACTTATTCCTCCTACCTAATTTAACTTTTCACCTATTGACCAAGCTGTTCTTATTCTCTCCTATTCTTCTTCTCCCAAGTTTCTGGTTAACCACTGCTCTACATTCTTCTTCTATGATGTTGACATTTTCTTTTTAGATTCCACTTATGAATGAGATCATGCAGTATTTGCCTTTCTGTTTCTTGCTTATTTCACTTAACTGATGTCTTCCAGGTTCATCCATTCTGTAGGGGTTTTGTAAGCTTTAGTTATGAAGTTGAGAAATTTCCCCTGTATTCTTAGTTTGTTGAGATTTTGATTCATGAATCAGTGTTTGATCTTTTCAGCAACCTTAATGTATCCATAAAATTCGTTGTCTATTTTAAAATAGACAACTATTTTAAATTGCGTATGAACTTTATGGACACCCTGTATATTGATAAAATCATATTATTTATGTATTTTTTACCTTTTGATGTGAATTATGTTAGTTTATTTTTAAGTATTAAGTTGTATTTTTGTACTTGGAATAAATCCTACTTGGTCATGGTATATAATACATTTTATCCATTGTTGAATTTCATTTGCTAAGATATTAAGGAGGATTTTTACATATCTGTTTATGAAAGATATTGGTCTGTAGTTTTCTTTTTTTTTTAATGTCTTTTCTGATTTTGATATTATTATAATTCCAGCCTCATAGAATTATATAGAAAGTGTCCCCTGTAGTTCTGTTTTCTGGAAGGAATTATTAAGAACTGGTATATTGTCTTCCTTAAATTTTGGGTAGAAGTCGCTTGTTAAATCAAGTAAATTTGGTGCTTTGTGTTCTATAAGGTTAATAATAATTGATTTACCTTATTCTATTTATTTAGTACACATGCACTTTACACATGATCTCTTTGCCTTGTGTGAAGTTTGTTATATTAGATCTTTCAAGTAGTTAGTCCATTTCACACAACTTATCAACCTACATAGAGTTGTTGATAACACTCCTCTATTATGTGTTTTTACTTTGAATTTTTAGTTACTTTATTTTAGAAAACAATCATGTATTACATAAAGTTAACTTTTCTAGATACTTTGCAGTTGTGGGGAGAAATACATTGAGGAGAAACATAAAATCTAATAAAAATTTTCAGAGAAAATTTGAAATGTAAACAATGTTTATTATTTTAGATTTTCTTATAGCTTATAAGTAGCTATTAAATTAGAAATATAAACTATATTTTGTATAGCTTAATGAGTTCCTTAAAATGAAAATATTAGCTAATTATGTTTAAAGATCTTGAACACTTTGTTGTTTACATGGTAATTAAGTGTACATTAAAAGTTTTTTTAAATTTTAGATTAATATGAGGGTATAAATAATTAGGCTACATTGTTTGAATTTGTTATGTATAGTTCAATTTGTAATTGATCCCTTCACCCAGGGGGTATGCTGTATACCCTTACTTTGTGCCCATTAAGTAAGAGCATAGCAGTCACTCTCCTTCTTCCTCTCTCCCCTTTCCTTCTTTCTGCTCCCCCACTTGAATTTAATTGTGTTTTTCTCCCATGTGGATGGTGTAGTTGTTTACCTATAAGTTCCACATGAGTATTGAGTACATTAGATACTTTCTTTTCTCTTCTTGTGGTATTTTACTAAGAAAAAAAAAGTTCTTTTTTTTTCTATTTCAGTTACATTCAATTTATTATTATTATTAATATTGGTTACTTTTTTGTCTTTAAGTGATACATGACTGTATTTCAAAATAACAGTAAATTTCAAATGTCTCACTACTAAACATGGGAGGTAAGTGAGGTGATGGATATGTTAATTAGCTTGATTTAATCATTCCACATTGTATACGTATAGCCAAACGTTACATCATACCCCATAAATGTATATAATTATGATTTATCAGTTAAAATAATATTAATTTAAAAGTTGGGCGAATATACATAGGATAAGCTGTTGGGCATTTTTACTGTCACCTGTTAACAGCACCAATTTGAAGGCTGAGGGCTAAGCATATGATTTCTTCCTTTCTTTTTTTTTAGGAAATAGAAATTATATATCAATTTTTATTGCCATAAACTACATGATTCTTTTTTATTATTATTAAGTCATAGTTGTGTACTTTGATACTTTCATGGGGTACAGTGTGTTGTTTCCATATACAATTTGAAATACTTTCATCCAAATGGCCAACATAGCCTTCATGTCATTCTCATAGTTGTTGTGTTAAGACATTTATCCTATAAGGACACATGTGAATCTTACTAAATGTGGACTGGAATATTGGTTACATTTGAAGTGCATTATACCTATTTACAAAAACTTTTTAAAAATTATCAGCAAAATAAAGTGTATACTTAAAAAAATCCATAGACTCATTCCACTTAAAAAAAAATTACACACTCATTCCACATCTGTGAAATGTAGCACATAGATATAATTCAATCTACAGTAACTGTAGGGGATAGGGAGAATAACAGAAAGTGGAGAGGGAAAATTATACTTAACATCTGAACACAGTTACTAATAACTCATTTAAAATGAATATAATACTGGGAGTAAAATGCATTATAAAGTAAAAAAACTAAATTCTAAATATAAATAATAGTGGTTTACCTAAATAACTGAAATTTTTTTCTTCATCCATTCAGAATTTTAAATACAATCTCTGGAAAGCCAGACTATAAAAGTGTGTGGTTCACTTAAAAACAGGTAGCACTATAATATCTAGAATTTGGCAAAAATCATCTTGGGTAATTAGACTCAAAACAGCACTGATTAATTTAAATGATTGTTCTTTTTGAGCCTTTAAAAAAATCTAAACATAATTTAAAAATGAAAAAGCAGACTAATTTGTTATATAGACTTCTGTCTCTAACAATAGTAAACACATTTATAATGTACTTTGTAGAGAATGTTCTGAGTCGGAGCATACTTGTGCATTTCGACAAAGACTTAAAATTTTTTGTACTTTCATAAAAACTAGTCTCCTTTTTAGATCAAAGGGTAATAACAGCTATTTGATGTGTTTATCTGTTTCAGAATTTTAGATAGCCATATTCTAATATGCACATCAAGATACTGATAAACTTCTAAATAGTAAAGAAAAAAAATGGAAGACTGTTACTCTATTTTGCCAGTAAATTTCCCCCAGTTTTTAGAAAGCATATGCAGTTCAATGTACTAACGAGGATTTCAAAGTGATAGCATGTTATAATGCATATGAATAGCAATATGCAAAACAGTAGAAATGGAAAATAAATGAGTAACTTCACACTATAAAAATGAAACAAGGCACTTTCAATAACTGTACCCAAAGCTGAAATGAACATAAACATTTATCTCCTAAATTCTAGGAGACTTTTGTAAAAAGTGAAATAGTAAAGGCACTATATAATTCTTTCTCCTAACTCTACTTACTAAAGAAATTCACCACTTAAACTCGGCACAAAAGAGTTTAATTATCATAAAGTGCATCACTTGGCTAAATATATTAAAAAGAAAATCAGCTATAACAACAACTTCGCATATATAGAAATAAAAGTGCAATGCCATGAGCCAAGTCAGTTAGAAACTTAGCAGTAATATACGGCTTTTGATTTTGTTTTCTTTTTAATATAACTCTCTATCTGCTTAGAATCTGTATTTTCAAGGGAACATACCTTGATTAGCTAAAAGAAATAGTGTTCTGAATGTGGCTAACTCACTGAATCTACAGTATATATTTAAGATAAAGATTAGGTAGAAAATAAACAAATATAACATGTTAATAATCTGTGACACTTATAGTATCTTGATATTAACAAATCAGCTTTTAAAATCAAGGCTATTTTATCATTTTAGCTATGTGATTACAGCTGTTTCAAATACTTTTCCTTTGGTCTTAGACAGTCATCTTTTAAAAAATGGAATTACTTTCAAATAAGCAATTTTTATTTAGTGATGGTAAACATATTAACATCTAAAACTCAGTTTGTGTTTATCTTTACTATGATGTTCACTGATTTAAACCATTAATGAAATCATAACACATCAAAGAAGTATACATCACCCAGGTAGTAACATGCAATTAATTTCCATTTGATTAATATAATTGGGGATTTAAAACATTCAGACATTAATTTTGAGCAACTTATAAGTAAAACATCATAATAATTTATGTGTGGACTTTGACAACAGAATTCTAACAAGATTATTTTTAGTGTATTCAATACAATGTTGGAAAAATACAATTAAAAGCAGCAGTGAATATATTTCTTATCCCAATAACTTAAAAGACTTTATGTAAACTTTATACATTGTACTCTTGCTCTGTTCTGTAAATTTTTTACAGTCCTTTTTTTCTTTTTAAATAGTATTTACTATTCTATTCTAAATTTGCTGAACCATCAAAATGGAAGGAACTGCTCATGATATTATTAGTCTACTTCAGAATCATATGCCACTTCTGCTACTTCTATTTCTGATATAACATTTTCAGGTTCACTAAAACTTGAGCATGGTTTATTATCAGTTCTAGATTCCTCATCTCATCCAGGACATCTTGATCAACCTCAAGTGCAGAGGATCTGTCCACTTTTAGTTCCTGACACATACAGTGACTCTTCAGGTTCTAAAGATAAAGTTCTAATTCTGTTCTAAAGTGTCTATATGAAGTTCCTTCTCATTGAGCTGTTTCTTTAGCGATTCTACCTCCTTTTGTTTTTCTAGGAGTTCTTTCTGTAAGCTGTAGTTAGTCTCCTCTAGGTTTCACAGAAATCCATGCTTTAGACTATCAGATGGACCTGGTGGATCATCCAGACAAAGAAATTCTCTCACTGCAAGGCAGTTAGCAATGTCCTTGTGAGCTATTACATTTTGAAGAAATGCTTGTAATCCTAAAAAGCGTTGTCTATCTTCTAAAAAGTCGGCATTGTAATTATCTTTAAACCAGCATTTTGGTGGAAGTGCTAATGGAAAGCCTAGCAACATCCCTTTTAAAGTAAATTTAGCTCCTCCTTCCATCACCTCATAACCCTATATAGTAGGTGTAGATGGTCTATCTTCCCAATTCACTCTTTCAGGATTTTGTTACTCAATTTCTCTTGGTCTAGTGGAATACTCAGTGGAAGAATCTGTACTTGTAAGTTTAAACTGCTACAGATTAAATACTATCCATTTGATCAGGAACACTTGTCTGTTTAAAATTACCCATATCTGAGTCTTCTAACTGGCCTTTGGAAGAGTCTGAGGTTGTTGAGATACTGCCAAAAGAAGAACTTTGATTTCTGTTGGTTGTATAACTGGAAGCAGAGTTTCCTATGGGCATAGGAACTGGGACATAAGGAGTTGCCATCTTCTTTTGGCCTTTGCAACAAACCTGAACACAGTTGAGTCCAAATACTTAGAGAACAACTGATACACAATTCACTGTTTTCTTCTTAGGAATTCACTATTTGCAGCTTTTCTCCTCGTGCCACAGCACGGAGATGCTTCATGTGACACTCTGCCCCGAAAGCAGCTACTCCCACCCGTGCCCGGCTGCAGAGCCAGGGATCAGAAAAAATGTTCTTGAACTCCATCTAGGTAAATATAAAAGATGTGAAGGGTGAATAGTATTTCATGGTATACATTTACCACAGTTTATTAATCCACTCATGAGTTGATGGGCACTTGGGTTGATTCCACATCTTGGTGATTAGGAGCTGAGCTGCAGTGGACATTCTAATGCAGATGTTCTTATGATAAAATGATTGTTTTCATCTGGGTAGATACCTACTAATGGAATTATGTAATCAAATGGAAGGTTTACGTTAAATTCTTTGAGGCTGCTTCATACTTCTTTCCATGGATGTTGTATTAGTTTGCAATCCCATTAGCATTGCAAAAGTGTTCCCTTCTTTTCACATCCACATCAGCATCTGCAGCTTCAGAAGTTGGTGATGTAAGCTGTTCTCACTGAGGTTAGGTGATGTCTCAGGGAGGTTTTGACTTGCATTTCTCTGATGATTAGGGACAATGAGCACTTCTTCACGTGTTTTTTTTTTTGCCATTCATTTGTATTCTTCAGTGAATGTTCTGTTCATGTCTCTTGGCCACTTATAAAAGGGATAGTTTGCTCTTTACTGCGTGATTGCTTTGTATTCTCTGTTGAGTCTAGTTATCAGCCCTTTGTCAGTTTTGTAGCATGCAAATATGTTCTTTCATTCCAAAGGTTGTCTGTATGCTTTAGTTTTTGTATCCTTAGCTGTACAGAAGCTTTGTAGTGATCAATCCAATTCATTTTTTTGTTGTTGCTGCAATTGTCAAAAGGATCTTTTTCATAAAATAGTTTCACTGCCTAGCATTGTTAAGTGTTTTCCATCCACTTTCTTCTATAATTTTAACATTTTGTGTCTTTAATTTAAATCTTTTATCCAGTGAGAGTCAATTTCTTTAAGTTGTGAGAGGTGAAGGTCCAATATCAGTCTTCCACATGTGGCTAACCTGTTCTCCCAGCACCATTTATTGAATAGGAATTCTTTTCCCCAGTGTATGCTTTTGTTTGGTTTATCAAAGATCAGATGGCAACAAGTAGCTATTTTCATCTCTAAGTTATTATTCTATTTTATAGATCTATATTTACATTTTTTATACTAGCACCATGCTGTTTTGATCACTGTGGACTTGTAGTATAATCTGAAGTCTGGTAAAGTGATGCCACTACACTAGATTTCATTTTATTTCTTAGAATTGCTTTGTCTCTTCAGAACTTTTTTCTGGTTCCATATGAAATGAGGTACTATTTTTTCAACTTCCTCAGAGTATGACATTGGTGTTTTGATGGGTCTTGCATTAAATCTATAGATCACTTTGGGTAATATGAACATCTTAACAATGCTCACATCTTCTGTTATTTCTTTTCTCAGAGTTTCACAGTTCTCTCTGTAGAGATCCTCCAAGTTCTTTGTTAGATATGTTCCCACATATTTCATTTTCTTTTGAGCTTCTGTGAAGTGTATTGTATATCTGATTTGACTCTCAGTTTGACAGTTATTGGAGTATATGAAGGCTGATAATTTGTGGACATTGATTTTGTATCCTGAACTGTTACTATATTCCCTGAACACTTTCCGGAGCTTTGTGGTTGAGTTTCTCGGATTTTCTATGTATAAGATCATATCATCAGCAAAGAGCTAAAGTTTGACCTCCTCTGTCCCCATTTGAATACCTTCGTTCTCTTTCTCTTGCCTGATTGCATTAGCTAGAACTTCGAATACTATGTTGAATAGCAGAAGTGATAGGGGACATCCTCGTCTGGTTCCAGTTATAAGTGGAAAGTAAACAACCTTATGCTGAATGATAGCTGGGTCAAGGATGCGATAAAGAAGGAAATCATTAGATTATTAAAATAATAAAAGTTTCAAAAATCTTTATTAGAAAAGGAACTGCTTTTTGCTAAACAGTATATGATTTTTATCAGGTTATGAGAAATAGGCAAAAACTTTGAGTCCAACAATTTCATAATAAGGCATAGAATGTGTTTTGTTTTCCTTCTTTTTAATTTTGGATTAACATAAGTGTACATATAATCAGGTTACATTCTTTGTCAGTTAAAGTCTGAGTTTTAGTTGAGTTCTTCCCCCAGGTGATATGCCATGTACACCTACAGTGTACAGGTTAGGTGAATGCTTACCAGGCCCCTTTGCCCATGCCCCCCTCTTGAATTTAATTGTGTTTTTCTCTCATGTAGGCCTTTAGTTGTTCATCTTCTAGTTTCAAATTAGTATTGAGTACATGGGATGCTTTATTTTCCATTTTTGAAATACTTTACTAGGGATAATATTCCCCAAATTCATCCAGGTAAATACAAAATATGTGATGATTCCATCATTGTGTGGCTGAATATATACCATAGTTTATTAATCCATTCATTGGTTCATGAGCACTTGAGTTATTACCAAATCTTTGAGATTGTGAACTAAAGTGCTCTAAGCATTTGAGTGGAAATATCCTTCTGATTAAATGATTTCTTCTGCATAATGTTCATGGGAACAGTAGTGATGTCTGCTCTTCCATTTCTAATATTAGCATTTTTCCCTCTCTCTATTCTTGGTTTATCTAAGAAAAGCTTATTGTATAGGGCAGTCCCTGTGGCTCAAAGGAGTGGAGTGCAAGCCCCATATGCCGGAGGTGGCAGGTTCAAACCCAGCCCCGGCTAAAAAAAAATTGCAAAAAAAAAAAAAAAAAAAGAAAGAAAAGAAAAGCTCATTGTATTGATTTTTTAAACAATCACATTTTGTTTTTTGTGATTTTCTCAATTAGTTTTTACTTTCAATTTTATTGACCATGTTCTAATTGTTGTCTTTTCTTCCACTGACTTTAGATTCAACTTGCTCTAATTTTTCTAGTTCCCAAAGGTAACATTCAGATTACTTATCTTACATCTTTATTTTCTAATATATGCATTCTTTATTCCACAAAACTTGTCTTTCAAAATAGTCTTCTTTTATTATTTCAGGTTCTCTGAGCATACAAAGAACTAGGTTACACTGATTGGATTTGTTGGGTAAAGTCCTTCTTATAATTTTGTCCTACCCCCTAAGTGATGTGCCATACACTATAACACCCACCCCACTTCTTCCTTCCCTCTCCCTATTCCCTTGTTCCCCTGCCCCCCACCTTGAATTGATTTGAGTTTTCCTCTTATAAGTGTATGTATTAGATTGTCTATAGGCTTCATATTAGATTTGATTACATTAGATTATTTCTTCTCCATTCTTGTGATACTTTACTAAAAAGAATGTGTTCCGACTCCATTCAATTTAATACAAAAGATGCAAAGTCTCCATCTTTTTAGTGGCTGAATAGCATTCCACAGTATATATATGTCACAGCTTCCTAATCCATTCCTGGGTTGGTGGAAATTTATATCATTTCCACATTTTGGCAAATGTAAATTGAGCTGTGATAAACAGTCTAGTGCAAATGTGCTTATGATAAAATTATTTCTTCTGTGTAGATGTCTAGTAATGGGATTGCAGGATTGAATGGGAGGTCTAATTTGAGTTCCTTGAGAATTTTCCAAACTTCCTTCCTAAAATGGTGTATTAGTGTACAGTCCCACCAACAGTGTAAAAGTGTTCCCTTCTCTCCACATCAACACAAGCATCTGAAGCTTTGAGACTTTGTGATGTGGGCTGTTGTCACTGAGGTTAGTTGATATATCAAGGTGGTTTTGATTTGCTTCTCTCAGATGATTATGGAAAATGAGAAGTTTTTCCAATGTTTGTTAGCCATTTATCTCTCTTCACCAGAGAAGTTTCCGTTTCTGCATTTTGCCCAGTGGATTGTTTACTTTTTCTGTTGATTAATTTAAGTACTCTGTAGATTTCGGTTTTTAACCCTTTGTCAGATTCATACCCTGATAATATCCTTTCCCATTCTGAACACTGTCTTTTTGCTTTAATTGTTGTGTCCTTAGATGCACAGAAGTCTCTCTGCTTAATTAAGTCCCATTTGTCAATTTTTGTTGCTGTTGTGATGGTCACTGAAGTCTTGGTCATAAAATCTTTCCTCAGTCCAACATCATCAAGAACTTTTCCCACAATTTCTTCTAAGATTTTTATCATTTTGTGTCTTACATTTAAATATTTTACCCATCTTGAGTTAATTTTTGTAGGTGGTGAAATGTGTGGGTCAAGATTTTGTCTTTTACATATGGTTATCCAGTTCTCCCAGCACCATTTCTTGAGTAGGGATTCTTTCCCCCACTGTATGCTTTTGTTTGATTTATCAAATATCAGATGGAAAATAGAGACTGGTTTAATTTCTTTGTTTTCTATTCTGTTCCATATGTCTGTGTCTCCATTGTTGTGCCAATATTGTTTTGTTTTGATTCTCGTGGACTTGTAATGTAGCCTGATGTCTCGTGGAGTAATGCCTCTAACTTTATTTGCTCTGACTTTGTTTTAATTACTAAAAATAGCCTTAGCTATATGAATTTTTTTCTTGTTCCATACAGAGTGAACTATTGTTTTTTCCAGTTCTTCAAAGTATGATGTTGGTATTTTAATGGGTATTGCACTGAATCTGTAGATTGCATTGGGGAGAATAGACATTTTGACAAGGTTGATTCTTCCCAGTCAAGAGCATGGTATGTTCTTTCATTTGTTAGTGTCTTCTGTAATAACTTTTCTAAGGGTTTCATAATTCTCTTTGTAAAGATATTTCACCTCTTTTGTTGGGTGTATTCCTAAGAATTTCATTTAATTTGAACCTACTGTGCAAGAAATTATGTCCTTGATTTGCTTCTCAACTTGGCTATTATTCGCATATTCAAAGGCTACTAATTTGTGGACATTGATTGCATACACTGGGACATTGCTGCATTTCTTAATCACTTCCAGGAACTTTGTGGTTGAGTCTCTAGGGTTTTCTAAGTATAAGACCATGTTAGCAAAAAGTGAGAGTTTGACCTCCTTTGCCCCCCATTTGGATGTCATTTATATCCTTCTATTGCTTGATTGCATTGCCTAGAACTTCCAGAACAATGCTAGTTATAATAATAGTAACAATAGTGAACATCCTTGTCTGGTTCCAGTTCTATGTGAAAAAGCTTTCAGTTTTCCTCCATTCAGTACGATGTTAGCTGTGGGTTTGTCATAGATGGGTTCAATCAGCTTAACAAATGTTCCATCTATTCCTTTTATTTTTAAGTGCTCTTGTTAGAAAAAGATGCTGAATTTTGTCAAATGCTTTTTCTCCATCTATTAAGAAGATTTATGGGCTTTGGTTTTGTGTCTAGTGATACATTAAATTACATTCATGGATTTACATGTTAAACCTGCCTTGTATCCATTGGACGAATTCTATTTGATTGTGATATATATTGTTTTTAACGTGTAGCTGCAGTCTATTAGCTAAGATTTAGTTGAGTATTTTTGTAGTGATATTCATTGGTGAAACTGATGAATAAATCTCCTTTTTAATTGGGTCCTTTCCTGGTTTTGGAATAAAGATAATGTTTGCTCAACATGTTGAGGAAAATTCTTTCCTTCTCAATGTTTTGGAATAGGTTCTGCAGTACAGGTATAAGCTCATGTGTGAAAGTGTGATTGAATTCTGATGTGCAACCATCTGGTCTCAGGCTTTTTTTTTTTCTGTTATTGTTGGAAGTTTTTAGTTGTTTCTGCAATCTCAGTGCCTGATATTGGTCCATTCAAGATATCTATTTCATCCTGCTTAAGTCTAGGAAGATGGTGTGATTCCAGGTATTAATCCATTTCCTCTACATTGTCAAATTTCTGGGCATAGAGTTTTTGGTAGTAGTCAGAATAATCTCTTGTATCTCTGTGGTATCAGTTGTTATTTACCCATTTTCATTCATGATTGAAGTTATTAAAGATTTTACCTTTCTATTTTTGGTTATTTAGCCAATGGTTTATCAATTTTTTTTTTGCAATTTTTTATTTTTGGCCAGGGCTGGATTTGAACCCACTACCCACAGCATATAGGCCGGCGCCCTACTCCTTGAGCCATAGGTGCCGCCCCTAAAGAACAAACATGATGTTTCATTTATTTTCTGAATGATTCTTTTATTTTCAATTTTATTTATTTCTGATTTAATTCTGGTTATTTCTTTTCTTCTGTTAGGTTTGGCATTGGATTGATCTTCCTTTTCTATTTCTTTAAGATGATTCACTAGATTGTTGATGAGGTCTCTTTCAGTTTTTCAAATGTAGGCATCTAATGCAATACATTTCCTTCTTAATACTGCTTTTGCGGTGTCCCACAGGTTTTGGTAACTTGTGTCTTCATTGTTGTTATGCTCAAGGAATTTAATAATTTCCTTTTTTATCTCTTCCTTGTTCCAACTGTCATTCAGCATAAGTTTGTTAAGTTTCCATGCCTTTGTGTGGGGATGAAAATATTTGGTGGAATTGAGTTCCACCTTTACTGCCTTGTGGTCTGAGAAGAGATAAACCATAATTTCAATTCCTTTGATGTTGTTGAGGTCTGATTTGTGTCCTAGGATATGATCTATTTTGGAGAATATTCTAGGGGCTGATGAGAAGAATATATATTCCCTAGCTTTGGGATCGTGTGTTTTGTACATGTCCATTAATCACAGTTGTTCTAGAATCACCTTTAAGTCCCTTGTATGTTTGCCTAGTTTATATTTAGAGGATCTCTCCAGCCCTGTAAGAGAAGTGTTAATGTCCCCCACTATTATGGTGATATAGAATATCATATTGCTCACTCTAATTAAAGTCTGTTTCATAAATCTGGAAGCATTTAACTTGAAAGCATAAATACTTAGAATTAAAATGTCTTCTCGTATATTGTTCTCTTGACCAATATCAAGTGTTCACCTTTGTCTTTTTCAAATTTAGTTGCTTTAAATCTATTTGTATCTGAAAATAAGATTGCAACCCTTCCTTTCTTCTGATTTCCATTTGCCTGAAATACTGTTTTCCACTCCTTTACCCTGAGTCTTACTTTGTCCTTCGAGATTAGGTTCCTTACCAGTAGTTGGCATATGGATAGCTTGTGCTTTTTTATCCATTTTGCAAGCCTGTGCCTCTTTAGTGGGGATTCAAGCTAGTAACATTTATTGAAAGAATTGATAAGTGTGGTGCAGTTCTAGTCATCTTACTTCGTGAAAGTTCATTACTTAATTTTATCTTTTCCATCATTATGACAACTACGCTTTGACATTTAGTTTGTGGATATGAACTTTGCTAATGGTGGATTGTCACGGTTGGTGTGGAGAATATGTCTAAGTATTTCCTGTAGAGCTGGGCTTGTTGTGGCACACTTCCTCAATATTTGCATATCAGTAAACTATTTGATTTCTCTGTCAATTTTAAAGCTTAGCAAGATACAGAATTCTTGGCTGAAAATTATTTTGTTTAAGTAGGTTAAATGTAGATGGCCTTTCTCTTCTGGTTTGAAAAGTTTCATTTGAGAAGTTTGTCGTCACACTGATGGACTTGTCACTGCTCGGCAATTGGTGCTTACTCTTGGCTGCTTGCAGAGTTTTCACTTTTGTCTTGAATTTGTACAGTTTCCTGACAACATGTCTTGGAGAAGCTCTGTTTGAGCTGAGACAACCTGGGATTCAAAGGAGTGTGTCAGAATCTTTGGTAACACTTGGGAAATTTTCATTTATGATATCCTCTAGTAGGGTTTTGATTCCCCTCGGGCATTATTTTTCTTCTCTGGGATGGCTGTTATTCTTATATTTGAAGGCTTCATGAAATCCCATAATTCTGAAGGTTGATTCTACAAGGCAGCTTTCCCATAATGGCTGCTCTTGGCCTACATCTAAATGACAAGAGCTCTGCTCTGCCTGATGGCTCAGTCCTGGCCCCTGGAAGCTGTTTGAAATCATTTCCTTGCTCACCCAATCTCTCCCAAGGTAATTCAACCAAGTATCCATGTCCGCATAAAACAATAATCTGTAGGGCAGTCCTTCTCTGTCTGTAAACTGCTACTGCTGCTGCTGCAATGCTGGCCCTTTCTGACTTGCTAGTACATGCCATTGTGCCACTTCCCTGTCACTTACATCCTCCTCTTGGGGTCCTGAAGTCTTCTGCTGCCTCCCTGTGTCCCTGAAGACATGTTTCTGGGCAAAGCCCACAAGTCAGAGGTATCTGGAATCTTTTCTCCCCAATATACCCATGTGTGGCTGCAAAGAAGTGATAACTATTCTGCCATCTTGCTCCACCCCTCCTATATATGCATTCTGTGAAAGAAGGATTGCATTAAGGACTGATTTCCTTGTATCTCACAAATCTTGGTAAATTATATTTTCATATTCATTTACTTCCAACTATTTTGTTAATTGAATGGTAACTGTGTACATTAATGCACTTCTGGGGTACAGTGTGGGGTTTTCACACACAGTCTGAGACACTTCCATCAAACTGGTTAACATAGCCTTCATGTAACTTTCTTAGTTATTGCTACTATTTGTTTTTATTGAATATTGCTAAGAAATCTGTGTTAATTTGTTCATTCCTTGTAATTCTTCCATAGCATTCCATC
>CAUYQV010136334.1:0-15863 GCA_963574575.1 Galagoides demidoff | reverse complement strand
AACTTCAATTGATGGAAGCCCTTCTGAGTGCTAACTTTGTTTTGTGGGAATTGTAAATATTGTATAGTAATAGCATGTTTCATGTTATTAAAACAGAAGATATCTTTAAAAATAAAAGTCAATAATTAGGCAAAAATAAATGTAGCCTCAAAAAGTTGCACTTTCTTTTTTTTTGAGACAGAGTCTCACTGTGTTACCCACAGTAGAGTGCAAGGATTCACAGCTCACAGCAACCTCAAACTCTTTGGCTTAAGCGATTCTCTTGCTTCAGCCTCCCTAGTAAAGCTAGGACTACAGGCACCCACCACAATGCCCAGCTATTTTTTTGGTTGCAGTTGTTGTTGTTTTGCAGGCCTGGGCTGGATTCGAACCTGCCCACTGCAGTGTATGTGGCTGGCACCCTAGCTGCTGAGCTACAGGTGCTGTGCCCAGAGTTGCACTTTCAGGGTATATAATTGTGAACAAAGAAAGAAGCCCAGATCCAAACATGTCATTATTACATTATATTATATATTATATATATATATATATATTTTTTTTTTTTTTTTGAGACGGAGCCTCAGGCTATCCCCCTGGGTAGAGTGCCATGGCATCACAGCTCATAGCAACCTCCAACTCCTGGGCTCAAGCGAGTCTCCTGCCTTAGCCTCCCAAGTAGCTGGGACTACAGGCACCCGCCACAAGGCCTGGCCATTTTTTGGTTGCAGCCATCATTGTTGTTTGGCGGGCCCGGGCTGGGGATTCGAACCCGTCACCTTAGGTGTATGTGGCTGGCGCCTTAGCCGATTGAGCCACAGGCGCTGAGCCTGTGGAGAGTATTTCTGCCAAATCAGGTGCGAACTCTAAAGAAGCTCCAGCAGGTCTGCCATGTTCCTAGCTGTACACTGGGGAGACACTTCTCTTCTGAGCCCTAGCTTCACCTTAGGGCTGCTATGAGGATTAAATGAGATAATGCCTGTAGGACACTTGGCATAGTGCCTGCAGATCTGAAGTTCTCAATAACTGATGCTTATAAATCAAAACCCCAAACAAACTAAAAACCCTAACCTCAGCCCTCTTGCTCATGCATCTGAGTAACCAATCCTAAGAATGGAACCTATCACTTTCAAACAAAGCAGGCAACCGTCTGAACTTTTCCTTTTGGAGAATTTGTCAGTTTCTTTCTTGTTTGACTGATCAGTGGGTGGGGATGAAAAGATTAAGAGACACAGAGCCCAATTACAATAGACACAATGACCTCAACAGGCTCACTCTTCTAAATATATCACAAGAAACCAGGCAAGTCACCCTATTCCCACTACCTTTAAACATTTAGAGAGTCATAAAATACAAAGTGAAAATTTTTAGCCCAGCTTTTTTCTCTTTCCCATTAAAAAATAATACAAATGTTCCTAAACATTTGGAAAGTTTAGAAATTTATGAAGAAGTGGGAGAAAAACCAACGACACAGATAACCTTAACCACCTGGAAATAATTTAATGTTAACAATTTCAACGTAATTCCTTATAGTCTTTTTATGCTACATATTCAATTTTATATCCTCTTTCCCTATAAAATATGTTTTTCTCTCATGACATTTCCTTTATAAATCTAGTTTTTCAGGTCCTTCCTGAAAACATCCTTCCAATTATGGTCATATTTAGGTTGATTTTAATTTTTTCCTATTATACCATCACCACTATGACCACCTTTGTGACTAAAATCTTGTTGCATTTTTTATCCTTTCCTTAGGATGCCAGATCATGTGTACTTTCTCCTTTTTTAATAGTCACAAGCTTATAACTACTAGTTGAGCTGCATGGAATCTTTGTTAACGGGACGGACTAAATGTTACCTTACTGCTGCTTTATTATACGTATCCCTGATCACTAGTGAGATTAAATATGTTTAAAAATATTAGCCACTAATGTATCAGTACCTCTTCTGTGAACTCTCCAGTTCTGTATCTTTCCTCATTTTCTATCAGGGTCCACGTGTCTTTACATAAGCTCTAAACAAAAAATAGGCAAACCAGCTAACAGTTTACTTTCTTGTAAACAATTGCTATAGGAATTGAAACAGGATTTCATACTGTTTTCTTTTGACACTTAGGACTTTAATACTTATAATTGAATATGTATTCCACTCAGAGTTTAAATCTGGCTGTCAATACAGTTATCTTTCTAAGCAGCCTACCTGAGAATTTGAGCCAGAATCTTCTTTTTTGGTTTTCAGTGGTACCTTTGTGCCTACATTTAAAAAAAAAAGTCAAAACGTCAGATGTAAAGACCACATAGTATTAGAAATAAATTAGAAATAAACTGTTGGGCGGCACCTGTGGCTCAAAGGAGTAGGGTGCTGGTCCCATATGCTAGAGGTGGCAGGTTCAAACCCAGCCCTGGCCAAAAAAAACTGCAAAAAAACTGCAAAAAAAAAAAAAAAAAAAAAAGAAGATGGGCCCTCCAAATTCTTCATCAATCAGCATGATACTAATTTAAAAAAAAAAATAAATAAACTGTTAGGTCGGGGATGGGAGTGAAAAGTCTGAGACTCCAGACCAGTCTTTCCACGTGTTGGCAATGTCACCTAGCTAGACCCATAGTGGCCTCTCTGGGCTTGTTCATGTAATTGTAAAGTGAGGAAGGATGCACATTAGTTATACCTACATGGCAGTGGTCCCTAACCTTTTGGCATGAGGGGACAATTTCACAGAAGACAATTTTTCCAGATATGGGGGGAAGGGAGGGGCCAAGTGGCAGAGCTCAGGCGATGATGTGAGCAATGGGGAGCTGCTGTAAATACAGATGAAGCTTCATTTGCCCACCCACTGCACACCTCCCACTGTGTAGCCCAATTCCTAACAGGCCACAGACCAGAACCCTTTTGGTACCAGGGACCAGTTTCATGGGGTAGGCAGGGGGATGAGACAGGAGGCAGAGCCCAGGCAGTGATGCTGCACAGCCAGTTCCTAACCCGGCCACCACCTAGGGGTTTGGGAGCACAGCTCTAGAGTTCATATTTCTATTTAGAAGTCTTTGTATTTCTTATATCAAGATAATACTAAGTACTTCAAACACCAAAACCAGCTCCTTGAGATAAACTACACTAATGACTATCCCACATGAATTACCATTTTAAAATCATTTTTATTTCCACCTAAACAGGAGGATGGCAATATGGATTATTTTTCAGTTTAAGTATAATCCCACTACTTGCTTTATTTGAATCAGGATATGACATAATAAAAACATCATATTAACTATACTCACTTAAAACATTTGCACCAGAGATGGGATAATCCTCAATAATTTCCACAAAGTTAAGGGGGAATATCCCACTTCTGTCTCCAAGTTCTCCTCTGGCCCATTCATCGTTCACATACTCTTTGAGAATGATAATTTCTCCCTCTGAGAAACTTAACTCATCCTTTTGGTCGCCAACATATTCAAACCGTGCAACACATCTTGGGCTTCTGAACAAAGAACACATTTTGTGGGTTATAGTAGAGAGCACTTTTAAAATACTTTAAAATCATTCAGTCTTTCAAAATACATTTGTTCTGTTCTTACAGAACAAGATACTAGGCTAAGTTAAAATTTTTCCTTGAGAATGAGTAAGTTACACTTTTAAATGACAGTGCTTACGTTTTAGGTATGAACCTCTTCACCCCAAAAGGCTAAAGCTGAAGGTTATAGTTTGTAAAGAAATCCAGATAAGCAGCTAGGTAGTTAGTTTACACTGCCACATCTTTTGATCATCTTAATAATTCATTACAGAATCTCCCTCATCTCCATGTGTTTGTGTCCTTGGGCCACAGTAATTCATGGTCCAGGCTGTACCTTTCAACCATAAGGGCATGGAGTTAGCAGTGCTAATTCTGAGAATCTCAGGACAAGATAGGAAACTTCTTGATCAAGAATCAGGGAATATACAGCAATTAATTAATTAAAAAAAAAAGAATCAGGGAAGATGGGCGGTGCCTGTGGCTCAGTGGGTAGGGCACTGAGGGTGGGGAGTTCAAACCTGCCCTGGCCAAACTACAACAAAAAAATAGCTGGGCGTTATGGAGGGTGCCTGTAGTCCCAGCTACTTGGGAGGCTGAGGCAAGACAATCACCTAAGCCCAGGAGTTGGAGGTTGCTGTGAGCTGTGTGATGCCACGGCACTCTACCAAGGGTGATAGAGTGAGACTCTGTCTCTACAAAAAAAAAAAAAAAGAATCAGGGAAGAATGCAATGGGCATCAGCTGGATAGAGTAAATGCTAGTACATGTTAAATCAATCAATGAGTTGGCCTGAAAAACTAGGAGAATGTTTGAAGAAAATAGAAACTTGGTATATCATAGTACATAATCTTATTCCTAATTCTGTTGCTTTAAAAAATATTTTGGGGCTGGGCACAGTGTCTCATGCCTATAATCTTAGCATTCTAGGAGGCCAAGGTGGGAGAATCATTTTAGGTCAAGAGTTCAAGACCTGCTTCAGCAAGAGAAAGACATAATCTCTACTAAAAGTAGAAAAAATTAAATTGGGTACATAAAAAAAATTAAGTGGGTACATGGTGGTTCACACCTGTAATCCCAGCACTCTGGCAGGCTGAGGTGGGTGGATTGCTTGAACTCAAGAGTTTAAGACTAGACTGAGTAAGAGCAAGACCTGTCTTTATAAAAATAGAACAAACAAACAAACAAACCCAATAAACTAGCTGGGAATTGTGGTGGGTGCCTATAGTCTCAGCTACTCAGGAGGGTGAGGCAAAAGGATCTCTTGAACCCAGGAATTTAAAGTTGCTGTGAGCTATGATGCTACGGCACTCCATCAAGGGTAACAGAGTGAGACTCTCTCAAAAAATAGCCAGGTGTTGTGGTAGGTGCCTATTGTCCCAGCTACTTGGAAAACCTAGGCAGGAAGATTACATGAGCCTGGGAGTTTGAGGTAGAAGTGAGCTTGGCTGATGTTACTGCATTCTAGCGTGGGTGACAGAGTAAGACTCTGTCTCAAAAATAAATAAAATAAAAATGAATTTTCACTTTTTTTTTTTTTTGAGACAGAGTCTCAATTTGTCACCCTCTGTTTGAGTGCTGTGGCATCACAGCTCATAGCAACCCCAAAGTCCTGGGCTCCAGTGATCCTCTTGCCTCAGCCTCCAGAGTAACTGGAACTGCAGGCGCCCACCACAATGCCTGGCTATTTTTAGAGACAGGATCTTCCTCTTGCTCAGTGTGGTCTCAAACCTTTGAGCTCAGGCAATCTACCCGCCTTGACCTCCCAGAGTGCTAGGATTACAGGAGTGAGCCACCACACCTGGCTGAGTTTTCAATTGTAAAGGCTTCATTTCTGAGACTTGAAAAAATTGTTACATGATCTGCAAATCTGGCTGAAAATAACATAAAAATATATCTCTAGAAGGTATGATTTAACACCAAACCTTCAGTTTGAGGCTGTAGAAAAGACGTTTCAATAGCAATAGACTATGGAGAAACAACCGCTTAAAAACGAGAAAAGATTGATTCCAGACAACCAAATAAAATTCTGATTTAAGATAGTCAATGGATCAATGGCTATAAAGCCCACTTTCAATTCAACCAGCTGACGCAGTACACCCTGCTTAAAAATAGGAGAGAAGCTGAACCTGAACTAATTGAACTGTTGTACCATCAGAAGTCTCCTTATTTGTGATAACCTTTGATATTTTCTAAAGCCCTCTGGGAGCATCTCCTCATTATAGTCTTCAGCATGTACTGAAGTCTATTAATTTGCTCATTTAACTAGAACATAAAGTTGCATTGTGGCAATGTTTGAAATCACAAAGGAATCACAATGACACATAAAAGGGTACATATTAGTACATTCATGGAAAGTTTCTCACAAAGAAAGGAAGATCCCTTCAACTTAATTTTTTTCTGTTTCCTCTAGTTCCTCTTAAAAACAGAACAGTACAAAATGCCTAAGTTTTTGTGGGATACATATTTCTATTTCTTTCTTTCTTCTTTTTTTTTTTTCTGAGACAGAGTCTCACTCTGTCACCCAGGCTAGGGTGCTATGGCATTGGCCTAGCTCACAGCAAACTCAGACTCCTGGGTTAAAGAAATCCTGCCTCAGCCTCCCAAGTAGCTGGGACTATAAGCACCCATCACCATGCCTGGCTAATTTTTCCATTTTTTAGCCAAGATCAGGGACATTCAGGGTGGTATAGCTTTAGACATAATTTTTCCATTTTTAGTAGAGATGGGTTCTTGTTCCTGCTCAGGTTGGTTTCCAACTTCTGAGCTCAAAAGATCCGCCACCTTGGCCTCCCAAGAGTGTTAGGATTATAGATGTGAGCCACTGCGTCCATTCACAATTTGTATTTCTATAAAATATTTCCCATGACAAAAATTATTCGAACTATTTGAAAACTTGCTGATAGATAAACATTAAAAGTCAAAATAAAATGCACTGGGCAATGACATCATCTCTGCTGACATTGAGGCTAGGCTGTGGGAAGCTTCAGGACAGATTCTGCTCTGTTGCTACTATCTATATTTCTTGTACTGAGATGGAAAGTGGCTTATGTCTGCTTCTATGGAAGTCACTACAAAAGTTTTGAGACAGTATAGTCCATTATTTCACTTCCAAGAAATACAGTCAACAGCAGTGTCCTTTCTGGTTCACCCATGAGAGTTTCACTTGCTGGGCTTATTGCACTCAGATGGCACCAGCTATGGAGCTGGGAAGGCAGCACTTTCTCGTAATGATTTTCTACGATTTCAAAAGTGGGCTAAATGGGTGAGCATTTGCAAGGGGCTTTCAGGGACCTTACTCCTTCCTGCACAATTTTTTAGTGGTTTCAACAGTTTAAAAGAGGCCAAACTTCACTGAAAGACGAGGAGAGGAGTGACTACAGTGACTGAGGGAATCATCACCACTGTGGAAAATACTGCTCATGTAAACAATTAAGGGACATTTAAGGACACTGAAGTGGCAAGGCACACTGAAACACTGGCAGTATCCGAAATCCTGCATGATTATCTTCAAGTCAGGGATGTGTCATCCTATGGGTGCCTCACCCTTTGAGAGGAGCAAAACATCCAGGTTGAATGGTGTGAAGAAATGCTGATCAGGTTCCTGCAGGCAAGTCTAGATGTGTTTTTGACATCAACACTGGTGACAAAAATCTGAATTTACCAGTTTGATCCAGAGAATAAACATTAGTCAGCAGTGTGGATTTTTCCTGATGAAAACCCACCAACAAAAGTGAAGTGCCCCGATGTGTTGGAAAGAAAATGGCAGCAACTTTCTCCTCCAAAAGCTGCCATGTTGCAACTGTTCCTCTGGAGGAACAAAGGACCGTCACTGCTCAGTGGTACACAACAACATGCCTACCCAAAATTTTCAGGAAGCTTCAAGAACAGCAGCCAAGGACTGGACTTCAGGGGACCATCTCGTACCATGATAATTCATCTGCCCACACAGCCAACATCACCATTCAGTTCTGGGAGTCCACAGAAGTTAAACTTATAATTCATCCACTCTACAGTCTTGACCTGGCCTCAAGTGATTATTTCCTATTCCCTATAATAAAAAATTGCATGTGCAGGAAAACATTCTTCAGACCTAAAAAAGTTGCTTAAGCCTACGAAATAAAGTTTACAGCTCTTGAAGAAAATGAGTGGAAAATACATTTTCAAAAATAGTTTATAAGAATGCAAAAATGAGCAGAATGTTTTGAGAAAATATAGTAATCAAAATGATTTTACGTTTCTTAATTTTTGTGTAGCTCAAAACTTATGGAGTGTCCTTTGTATCCATTTCATCAGAATTTTAATACACTATTGCTTTTTAAACAAGTTTTCTTCATAAACTAAATTAAAAAGACACACTTAGAATCTGAATTGTCACACTTTTTTGTAAGTGTTCCTTGGTAATTCTTCATGATATAAATGGTTGCCTCCTTTGTATTTTGTGCAAAAGAAAACAAATAAACTTACTTAACATAATGAGATGGAACTGTTTCTCTTTTCCCATTTCCTCCTTCTGGAATATCAACCTGGTAAAGACAAAATCAAATAACATATATTTTTTTCAGATTTTTACTTTTTATTTGTTTTTGAGACACAGTCTCACTTTGTCATCCTGAGTAGAGTGTCATCGCACCATAGCTCACAGCAACTTCAAACTCTTTGACTCAAGGGATCCTCTTGCCTCTGCCTTCTGAGTAGGTGGGACTACAGGCACCTGCCACAACACCTGGCTAGTTTTAGAGATGAGGTCTTGCTCTTGCTCAGGTTGGTCTTGAACTCCTGAGCTCAAGCAGTCCATCCTCTTTGGTGTCCCAGAATGCTAGGATTACAGGTGTAATTCACCTTGTGTGACCATTTTTCAGACTTTTAATAAGATAAATTTAAGGTTAAGTGATTAGGAAATGCATGATTAAGATAAACCATCCAGTTTAGCTACATGTTAAACTTGAGCAGTGTATCATCAATGCTAAATGGAAAGAAATCCTGAATTTGGGTTTTGAAAAAAATGTGTAACTTGTGATGTAGCTTTCCTTGAGTAGCCATTTAATTCTTCTCTTATTTGCTGGAATAAGCACATTAGTATCATTCTACTTCTGACTTAGTTTTCTCTATCTCATGTTCTCCAAGTTAAAAATTACAACTGAAGAACTTAAGATATAAACCAGGCATCAGGTGTTCATGTGGTCACACAACAGCCCTTCTACAGCTATTACTCCATGTGGTTGTAGGACTCTTCAATACTTCCCTGACCCCAAAATAAAAATGTTAGCCGAACTTACAGATTATTTCCATATCTATATAACTCTGTAATATTCTTTTCCATTCAATGTGAATAAGGAAGAAAGGAAGGAACTGGTACTTAGGGAGCATCTACTAAGTGGCCAGCTCTTTATACAATATCTCATGTGCAAGGCTCAGGAAAGGGTTGTCATAAAATATTTGGCCATAATCTGGAACTACTGAAGGCTCTGAGATTTATATTAAATAAATCAGGGCCCATCTTGATGAATTCTAAAGATTTTTTAAACTCATGGGCTTAGAAATAATGATTTTACCAATAATGTGGCAAATTCAGTGATTGATTTCAGTGTGGTAATTGTACTTTTTAAAGTACTGCTTTATTGGACCGAAGAAAAATGAGGAAGAGTGCTAATAACAAAAACATTATTCTTAATATTAATTTAGTAATATTAAGAACATGGGTGAATTTCTTCAAAGAATCAGGGCATATACATGTATACACTGGACAATTTTTAAGACCTACGTTTCTATCCAAGAGACTCAAACTCACTTCTATTTGAAAAATACAGATTTGCTAATAGACTTGTTTTCTAAATTTCTGATGTAATGGAAAATTATTTGCTCTTTTTTTCCTCCAAATAAGCTGTTAATGCTGAACTATTCAGGCTAACTTCATTGGTATTTCAGAGTATCAATAAGCTGTATCAGCAACTGAATCATACTGCTCTGATGTATGACTATAGGGGCAGGCTGATTTCACCCCTATGTTTTATGGCCACCTGGGCTTAGCCCATAAAGGTCCAACGTATGGGTATGTTTTAGTAAGGTAGGTCACAAGGGTGTACAAAATTCTGATGCTTTAATATAATTTCCCCCATCAAATTAGAAATTATGTGAGAAACCATTCATGAATGAACCACCATTTACAATAAAGTGTTTTAGTATTCCCAAATTGAATTTTTTAAAAGATGGAGATAAATGTGAGTGGAAAAGATAAAAGAAACCAAAAATAAAATGCACTCCAAAGAAGAGAAATGGGGGCAGTGCCTGTGGCTCAGTGAGTAGGGCGCCAGCCCCATATACTAAGGGTGGTGGGTTCAAACCGGCCAAACTGCAACAAAAAAATAGCAGGGCATCGTGGCGGGTGCCTGTAGTCCCAGCTACTTGGGAGGCTGAGGCAAGAGAATTGCCTAAGCCCAAGAGCTGGAGGTTGCTGTGAGCTGTGATACCATATCACTCTACCAAGGGTGACAAAGTGAGACTCTTGTCTCTTAAAAAAAAAAGAAAGAAGAGAAATGGTACCATAACTTTAGAGAACATTTAATGCACATTTACTAAATGTCTCAAAGGTTAACATATATTCTTAACAACCTTCTAAGAACAGCAGATTGGCCAGCTGACCAGCAGTGCTGGTTTTTCACTTCAGGATTTCAGATAGCATTCAGGCATTATGTTCCAAAACCCCATAATATAACAGTAATAATTAACCACTACCTAGTTGAACAAATCTTTATTTTTAAATGTGTCAAGTGCCAAATGAATCAATGGAAGGGAGAGAACTAAAACCACCAAAGAATCTAGGCTTCTGGTCATTTTTTTCCAACCTATGAGTCACCCAGAACCACTGAGATTATAACCAATAAAAATAACACAGTCCCACTTACAATTACTTTGACGTAGTTGGCAGGAAACATGCCAATCTGGTTTCTACAGCTCCCTCTGTACCAATCTGCATCTATCTTTTCCAAAAGATAAACAGTTTCTCCAGAAGTGAGGTTCAAATCATCAACTTGCTCTGTAATATAAAATTATAGTTATATATGACAAATTTATCCTCGTTGCAGATTTGATAAGATCACAAAGTAGCATTTAGTTTTGTACACTGAGGTAGTATTTTCTACTGACTGTCAGAACAGATTATAACAATCAAATTGACTTAAAAATTACTATTCTTTTTTTTGGGATATTGTTGTTATAAGCTCTGTTTTTAAACACCAAATTAGATATATTTACCATGCATTGATTGATGGGAAATGGTTAAAAAAACATTATGCTGGTCAATGATTCCTACTGTGCCAATACAAACCCCTGGCTGAAAACACAATGAACAATGGAAGGCCTTTATAGACACGGTATAATATCGTTATTTTCAATCACGCTTGAAGTAATTTCAGTTTCAAATATCAACTAAGGGAGTAACACAGCTCTTTAGCAAGTGAATTTACACACAATAAAATAAAAATCAGAGCTTGGCACCTGTAGCCCAATGGTTACAATCAGCACCAGCCACATACACTAAAGGTGGTGGGTTCAAACCCGTCCCAGGCCAGCTAAACAACTGGAACAAGAACATAGCCGGGCATTGTGGCAGGTGCCTGTAGCCCCAGCTACTTGGGAGGCTGAGGTAAGAGAATCACTTAAGCCCAAGAGTTTGATGTTGCCATGAGCTGTGACACCATAGCACTGAGACTGTCTCAAAATAAATAAATAATAAATAAAAAGTAAAATTAAAAAAAAATCAGTCTATCAAGTGATGTAAATAAATCTGGATGAAAGCAGATTATAAATTAATCTGAAGTTTATTTGTAGCCCTGAATATAAAGGTATTTAAAAAGTGATTACAGAAACACTTCAATTTTGATCTCACAGTTAAGTAAATAACGGCTGACAACTCTTACGACAAAAGAACTTCACTTTTTTTTTTTTTTTTGAGACAGAGCCTCAAGCTGTTGCCCTGGGTAGAGTACCTGGCATCACACTCCTGGGCTCAAGCGAGTCTCCTGCCTCAGCCTCCCAAGTAGCTGGGACCACAGGTGCCCACCACAACGCCTGGCCATTTTTTTGGGTTGCAGCTGTCATTGTCGTTTGGCGGGCACAGGCTGGATTTGAACCTGCCACCTTAGGTGTACGTGGCTGGTTCCTTAGCCACTTTAGCCACAGGCACCGAGCCAAGAACTTTACTTTTTTTTTTTTTTTTTGAGACGGAGCCTCAGGCTATCCCCCTGGGTAGAGTGCCATGGCATCACAGCTCATAGCAACCTCCAGCTCCTGAGCTCAAGCAAGTCTCCTGCCTCCACCTCCCAAGTAGCTGGGACCACAGGCGCCCACTACAATGCCTGGCCATTTTTTGGTTGCAGCCATCATTGTTGTTTGGCAGGCCCAGGCTAGGGATTCGAACCCGCCACCTTAGGTGTACGTGGCTGGCGCCTTAGCCGATTGAGCCACAGGCCCTGAGCCAAGAACTTTACTTTTAAGTTAGAATTAACTTTATTACAAATTGTTAATTATACCCACTAATTTTTTTTTTTTTTGAGACAGAGACTCAAGCTGTCCCCCTGGGTAGAGTGCTGTGGCATCACAGCTCACAGCAACCTCCAGCTCCTGGGCTTAAGCGAAGTCTCCTGTCTCAGCCACCCAAGTAGCTGGTGCCCACCACAACGCCCAGCTATTTTTTGGTTGTAGCCATCATTGTTGTTTGGTGGGCCTGGGTTGGATTGGAACCCGCCACCTTAGGTGTATGTGGCTGGCGCCTTAGCCACTTGAGCCACAAGTGCCGAGCCTATACCCACTATTTTGAAAGAGTTAAGTTTGCAAATGGTAAGCTATTTGCTATTGCTCATTTGTAAAGGAAACACCCTCTCTCTTTCTCAGGGATTTTCTTTTTCTTTTTTATTTTTATTTATTTATTTATTGTTGAGACAGAGCCTCAAGCTGTCCCCCTGGGTAGAGTGCTGTAGCATCACAGCTCACAGCAACCTCTGACTCCTGGGCTCTAGCGAGGTCCCAAGCTGGGACCACAGGTGCTCACCACAACGCCTGGCTGTTTTTTGGTTGCAGCCGTCATTGTTATTTGGCGGCCCTGGGCTGGATCCAAACCGGCCACCTTAGGTGTATGTGGCTGGCGCCTTAGCCACTTGAGCCACAAGCACCGAGCCTTTCTCATGGATTTTCAAAGGCAAAGGTACTCAACCAAGCTTCTGGAATGACTGGGTGTAATTAACCCTTCCTGAAGGTAGAGTGTTGGGTAAGATGACCTCTCCAGTCTAGGAGAAGAAAAGGCAAAGAAAATGAAGGAGGAGGTCCCAGGGAGGATGCCTTGCTCCTGGATCCTATGGCTCTCCCACCTTATTATTTGTATCCTTACCTGCTGGAAAATCATGAAGAACAATGGCATGAGGAGTGCTGCTGTCTACAGCCTTCTGACTGCGGCTTGGATCCTTCTGGGGAAAACAGGGTTGTGAATGAAGTGTGCAGGATAGATGGGGATTTACTATTCACTCTGAGACCAATTTTTTTCCCTCATTAGAGTCCTCTTGACACAATTACATTATGAGTTCAAGATGCAAACCGCACAGTTGAGCCAAACGAGGGAATCATTATCAAGTTGAAAAAGAATATGTCCTTGGCGAGGGAAGACAAAAATAACGCTTAATTATAATATCCCCTAGCAGGTTTTGTTTTTGTTTTCATTTTAACTGACAAAGTAAAGCAAAAGGGAACTGCTTAACTTTGTTTTTAAACAGTGCCTACCATACCCTGAAGTAGTGGTTTGACCTCTTTCCCTTTAGAGGGTGTTTTTTTCCTTAAACTTCGGATCAGGACTAAAACCTTAAGAATGGAGCCTTAAAAATAGTATCTTCACTGGCATAGGGAGAAGAAAGAAGTTCTGAGACTTATGTTCTTGCCTTTTCTAATGAAAACAGTTATTGACTTTCCACAGAAGTATAATTCACAAAAAGTAAAATCTATTTCATTTACTACCACTTAACTGAAGGCTTTCTCTAATTTAAAACAATGCTGGGCGGTGCCTGCAGCTCAAAAGGGTAGGGCACCAGCCCCATATGACTGAGGTGGCAGGTTCAAACCCAGCCCCGGCCCCACCCCCTAAAAAATAAAAATAAAAATAAAAACAATGCTACCTCCCTTGTCTGGCCTGCATCTTGTATTTAATCTGAATGGCTTCTTCAACAGTAATTCTAGATAAATTAGCAAGAAGACTCTAATAGTCTCTCTGTCTTTTGCCTAGCCAATTGCCTAGGTTGACTAAAGAAGTAGAAGGACTTTTTTCTTACTGACAACTAGTTGTTGTTATTATGTTTTTTTTTTTTTTTTTTTGTAGAGACAGAGTCTTAATTTATGGTGTTCAGTAGACTGCTGTGGCGTCACACAGCTCACAGCAACCTCTAACTCCTGGGCTTAGGCGATTCTCTTGCCTCAGCCTCCCGAGCAGCTGGGACTCCAGGTGCCCGCCACCCTCAGTATATGGGGCCAGCATCCTGCCCACTGAGTCACAGGCACCACCCTATTATTAAGTTCTTCATATGATCAATTCTTCACGAAGAGACAGGCTTACCTACATCATCATCATCGTCAAATTCAACTAAAGGATATTATTCAGAGTCATAACTTAAAATTCTTTAACACTGGTGAAATAAATAAAGGCAGATTTTTGTGCCCCTTCTGGTCATTTCCCTTTAGGGATATCCTGACACTTCTAATACCTCTGCCCTTCCCCTGGTCACTCTGCACTGGTTGATCAGACTATGCTTTCTCCATTTCCAGCAGGCTGTACTTTCGTTCCAAGTTTTTCTGAGTCTTGCCTCCTCTTTTAACCAAAAGGCACCCACAATACCAAATAGTATTCTCTCAAGTTAGATGAATTGAAATAGAACGTTAAGTCAAGATGGTAATGGCTAATGCAGCTTATTATTAATGTATTAGCTTAAAAAGGTAATGCAAACATTTATCTCATGGATAGCTGAACACTTTTCTCAACATAAAAGACCAATATGGAATTTCAGAAAAGGAACTGTGAGATATTTTAGGTTTGGAGTGGCTTTTAAAAATTGTTATATACCTAGTTTACTAAATGTATATATGTAAGATTTTTATTTTTTTCCAATTCTCCAAGTGGAGAATGACTATTCAGTAAATGGTATCAGACTTGATGGCTATCCATTGGGGAGAAGTGAAGTCAGAGACTAACTCACACTAAACACAAACATGAATTTATAAATGGATCAGAAATCTAAACATAACCAAACCTGGGAGGGAGAAGATGACAATGTATGCCTCCCAATTAGTTTCCCTTCTCTGCCTTCAATGTACGGATATCCTTGGCAATGCTGCTCATGAATCTGAGTTGGCAGGTAAAGTGCAAGAGGAACAGGCTAGACTGGGTGCAGCGGCTCACACATGTGATCCTAGCACTTTGGGAAGTGGAGTGGGAGGCCAGGAGTTCAAGATCAGCCTGAGCAAGAGTGAGACTCCCATCCCTAACTAAAAATAGAACAATTAGCAGGGTGTTGTGGCGGTGCCTGTAGTATCAAGCTACTTTGGAAGGGTAAGGCAGGAGGATTGCCTGAGCCCAGGAGTCTGAGATTACTATGAGCTATGATGACTCCATAGCACTCTACCCAGGGCAAAAGAGTGAGACTATGTCTCAAAACAACAGCAACAACAACAAAGAGGAACAGGCTGGATAGGATTACCCAGAGGGGTCAGTATAATTCAAAGCACACCCTTAAGGTACATATCTATTAGGTAAATCTAATATAGTTTAAAAATCTTTTCTGATGTGATTACAATTGCCAACACAAATAGTTTGTTTTTTTTTAATATTATTATTTTTTAGAGACAGAGTCTCACTTTGTCACCCTTGGTAGAGTGCAATGGTGTCACAGCTCACAGCAACCTCCAACTCTTGGGCTTAGGTGATTCTCTTGCCTCTGCCTCCTGAGTACCTGGGACTACAGGTGCCTGCCACAATGCCTGGCTATTTTTTTGTTGCAGTTTGGCCGGGGCTGGGTTTGAACACGCCACCCTCGGTATATGGGGCTGGTGCCCTACTCACTGAGTCACAGGTGCTGCCCTAACACAAATGGTTTTGCAATAGTAAGAAGAGCTAATATTTATTGTTCATTTGCTGTGTGCTACTCACTGTGTTATATCTACTAACTAACCCATTTGATTTGTTAAATATCCTTTAGATATAATTTACATGGGGGTACAAGTGAAACTCTCTAAGAGTAGAATCAGAACGTTTTAAAACAATAACTGAGAAAATGACATGAAGGCTGTGTTGATCAGTTTGATGGAAGTATTTCGGATTGCATGTGAAAACCCCACACTGTACCCCAGAA
>CAUYQV010136333.1:0-36228 GCA_963574575.1 Galagoides demidoff | reverse complement strand
TATGATCTATGGTTTACGAATTCATGTTACAATTTATGAATACAATGTGGAATAATTAAATCAAGTTAATTAACATATCCTTCATTTCAGATACTTACATTTTTGTAGTGAGAACATTTAAAATTTATTTTCAGCACTTTTGAAATGTTCAATACATTTATTAACTATATCCCTCATGCTGTGCGATAGATCTAAAAAAGAAAATCCAGACTTATTTCACCAGTCTGAGACTCAGTGCCCTTTGACACCATCTCCGCACTTCCCCACCCCCAGCCTCTGTAACCACCTTTGTATACTGTCTATTTCTGTGAATTCAGTTGTTTTTTAGATTCCACATGTAAGTGAAAACGTGCCTGTGCCTGGCTTATTTAACTTATCACAATGTTCTCCGATTGTATCTGTGTCATTGCAAATGACAGAATTGCCTTCTTTGTTAAGGGCCCAAATAGTGTTCCCTTGGGTGGTAAATGCCACATTTTCTTTATCCATTTTCCTCTTGATGGACACTTAGGCTGATTCCATAACTTCACTATTGTGAATGAACACGGGGGTGCAGGCATCACTTTGACAAACTGATTTCACATCTTTTAGGTAAAAACCCAGCAGAAGATTTGCTGGTTCACATCATAATTCTATTTTTAGTTTTCTGAGGAATCTCCATATAGTTTTTCATGATGGCTGTACTAATTTATATCCCTTTCAATAGTGTTCAAGGGTTCCTTTTTCTCAGGGACACAATAAGTATTAGAACTGATTGGTATGACTTTGATTCATCTGCTACTCTAGACCATGGCCAAGGTCATGGGTACCCAGCCATGGATTGGCATATCCTTGTGAATGCTTGTTATCTTTTGTCTTTTTTTTTTATCATAGCCATTTTGGGATGTGATATAATAACTTATTGTGGTTTTAATTTGCATGTCTCTAATGATTAGCAATGGTAAGCATTTTTTCATCTACAGATGATTTGTATGTCTTGAGAAATTTCTATTTAGATCCCTCGCCTGTTTTTTTAATTGAGTTTTTTTGTTTTTTACTATTAAGTTGTTTTTCTTATATATTCTGGGTATTGACCCTTTATTGGATGTATAGTTTACAAATATCTTCTCCCAGTCTGCATGTTGCTAATGGTTTTCTTGGCTGTGCAGAGCTTTTTAGTTTTATATAATCCCATTTGTCTACTTTTGCTTCCTTTGCCTGCACTTTGGGGGTTAAATCCAAAAACTTACTGCCTAGACCAAATATTGTCTAGTGTTTCCCCTATGTTTTCTTCTAGTACTTCTACAATTTCTGGTCTTACATTCAAGTCTTTAGTTAAGGGTGTTGATTTTGGTATATGGTTTAAGATAAGGGTCCTATTTAATTCTTTGTCATTTTTATGCATGTGAATATCTAGTTTCCCAAATGTCATTTATTGAAGAAACTCTTTATCCCATCATGTATCCCTTGCTGTACCCCAGACATTTTGATATGTCGTGTTTCCACTTTTGTTTGTATCCATCCAAGTATTTTTAAATTTCCTTTATAATTTCTTCATTGACCCATTGGTTGCTCAGAAGCATGTTCCTTAATTTCCATGTATTTGTTAATTATTTTTTCATTATTTGGTAGGTACTTTGTTTCTTTCTTCTTTTCTTGCTGTCTTTCTTATGGTTTGATGATTTCTTGTAGTGGGGGGTATTGAATCCTTTCTATTTTTTTTTTTTTTGTGCTTCTAGTGAATAATTTTGCATGATGGTTACCAAGAGGCTTACACAGAATAATTTTTACTTGAAACAGCCTGTTTCAAGCTGATAACAACTTAACTTTGATCACATACAATCATACAATCCTACACTCTTACTCTCCCCATTATGTTTTGATGTCAGCATTTACATCATTTTATTTGTGTATTCCTTGCCAATTTAGTTTTGTCTTTTAATCCTCTTTTAAAATATTATGAATAAAAAATATATTAAGAATAAAATTTCCTTATACACTGTCATTATAGTCCTAACGTACATTGAATATGTTTGTTTTACTTATACCATTAAGTCTTGTGTTTTTGTATATTTCTTTTTTTTTTTTGGTAGAGACAGAGTCTCACTTTGTTGCCCTTAGTTGAGTGCCATGGTGTCACACAGCTCATAGCAACCTCAAACTCCTGGACTTAAGTGATTCTCTTGCCTCAGCCTCCCGAGTAGCTAGGACTTCAGGCACACGCCACAACACCCGGCTATTTTTTGGTTGTAATTCAGCTGAGGCCGAGTTTAAACCTGCCACCCTCGGTATATGGGGCCGGTGACCTACTTACTGAGCCACAGGCGCAGCCCAGTTTTTGTATATTTCATATTACTAATTTGCAGCCTTTTATTTCAGATTAAGAACCCCCCTTTAGTAATTCCAGAATCACCAGCTAGATTAAAGAGTGAACGTCTATCCCTGCCAAGAACACCTGAAAAGCCCAGAATAGAGGATTATCTTCTCAAATGTGAAAGTAACAGTGCAGGGATACAAGGATTATGAAGAATAAAGGAATCATGACATTGTCAAAAGAAACAATAAAACTCAATGATGACCTAGCAAGTCTAGTGGCGATGAATTCCTTTAACTTTTGTTTATGTAGGAAAATTTTTATTTCTCATTTCTAAAAGACAGCTTTGCTGGGTAAACTATTCTGGGTTGGCAGGGTTTTTTGTTTGTTTGTTTTGTTTTGTTTCTTTAATACTTTGGTTATATCATCCCATTCTCTCCTTCAGTTCTGATGAGAAATCCACATCGGCACTTCTTTGTATGTGATATGCTTCTCACCTCTTATTGCCCTGGGATTTTATTCTTTGTCTTTCTTTTTTTCCGGAAAAAGGGGGAGGAACTTTGTCTTTGATTTTTGATAGTTTGTGTTTTTGTGAATTGCTCTTTGGGTTGAATTTTATTGGAGATGTCTGTGTTTCTGGATCTGGATTTAAGCATTATCCACAGATTAGTGATGATTTTAGCCGTTATTTCTTTATATATGTTCTCTGGCCCCCTTTCCTCTTCTCCTTCTGCAACTCCTATTATGGGAAAGTTTGGTCTCTTGATGATGTCCTGTAATTCCCATAGGCTTTCTTCATTCTTTTGACTTTTTGCTCTTCTGACTAGATAATTTGAAATGTTCTTTATTCTAGGTCAATGATTCTTTCTTCTGCTTAATCTGCTATTAAAGCTTTTTATTGCATTTTTTACTTTAGTCAATGTATTCTTTATGTCTCGGATTCCTATTAAGTTCTCTTTTAAGGTTTCCATTTCTTTGTAAAACTTTCCACTTTGTTCATGCATCATTTTCCAAATTTTGTTTAATTCTCTGTCCATGCATTCTTGTAGTTCACTGGATTTCTTTAAGAGAATTATTTTGAATTATATTGTCATTTTATATCTCCATTTCTTGAGGGTTCATCATTGAGTTTTATTGTTTCTTTTGACAATGTCATGATAATGTCATGATTCCTTTATTCTTCATAATTCTTGTATCCCTGCACTGTCACTTTCACATTTGAGAAGATAATCCTCTATTCTGGGCTTTTCAGGTGTTCTTGACAGGGATAGACCTTGACTCTTTAATCTAGCTGGTGATTCTGGAAGGGCTAGCTGGTAAAAATTTCAAGGGCAGAGCTTGATGTAGGCTTCCTTGTTGGCTGGGGTGCTGCCTTTGCTTTTGTTGTTAAGTGGGGCTGCTTGCGAAACTCTGGTGTCTGGCAAGAGCTCTGAATAGGCTCTGCTATCAGGCAGAGCAGCTGGCTAGGTACTGTGATAGCTTCTGGTTAGGCCAGTCATAGGATTTATTTTCTGGCTGAGCAGTTTATCTGAATTTTGGATTATTTGGGATCTGAGTTTGACTAAGGTGCCGGGCTAGGCCCTGAGGTTAGGCAAACTCACTGCTTGAGCTTGGGATAGGAAGGGTCAGAGGCTATGTTCTGTAGAAATGCACAGTTAATAATTTCCTGCCTGTCAGGATGGAGTCATGGAATGGGCTTTTGACTGAATTGAGCAGATATGTTTCTTCCTGGATCAAGCAGGTCTGGCGCCTTTGCTTCTTCAGAAAATGTGGAGGTGAACATCTCTGTTCCTGGTCAGGGATTTTGGGAGTTGCTCATTGTGAAGACTAGCTGCTGAGTCATGTAAGTTGAATTCAACTTCCCATCGTACTTCTGAAGGTGACTAGCTCAGCTTTGTAGATGGCTGTTATCTCCAATTGGGTGCCCTGGGTGGTAGGAACACAGGGATCTGCATGCTGGTTGTTAGGACTTCTGTCTTCTTTCTTTGTTTCTACCCGACTCTGGATGGTCTAGACTTGCTGCTAACGCAGTGTTATTTCATGAGGTGAAACTGGAATGGGTTTCCTGGGAAACATCTCCAAATGTTAAGGAATCTGGATGACTGCCTCTAATTCTCTTTTCCCCATGTAGAAACTGTGAGCCCAGGGAAATCCTCTGTCTGGCATTGCACCAACATTGGGGAGTCGGGAGGTGGTATAGTCAAAGTGAGACCTTCTATTTTAGTTTTCATTAAGTTCTGCAAACCACATGCATATCTCAAGTTTGTATTCCTGTATTGGGGTTTTCAAAAAGAAGTTCTGGTATGTAGATAGTTGCTATTTTAACTTTCTATAGAGGGTAGTGGAGACTTGCCGATATACTAAGGAAACTTTAAATCACTTGCAACTACGATATATGACCTCATCTCAGGATGTACGTGAGAAAAGAGAGTAATTATCCCCAAAGAACGACAATGAAATTACATTTTTTTTCTTTCCAGTCTTTACTATTTCCCTTTCTACTATCAGCTTTCAAATCCCCGCTTTGTTAAGAACAAAACAACCTAAAAAAGACTCTTACCTTCAACCATGACATTATTTGCAGCTACAATTCCTGTTCTACCTCTTTTTTTGTACTATTGAACTTCCAGACACTGGTGTCAACATTCATTGTTTCCACTTCATCACTTCCTCTTCTCTTCTCAACCTCTTGTAGTCTGATTTCACCCTCACTGCTCTATTGAAACTGCTCTTGGAAGGATCAAAATGATCTAATTAGAAGATCCACAAATCACTTCTCATCATCCTTAGCTTTCTTGCAGCACTATTGAACATTGTGTCCTACTTAAAACTCCTTTAAAAAGAATTTCTGATAATATCTATCTTTGACCTTTTCTCCCTTTCTGGGCTATTTTTCACCGTTTTCTCCTTCTATATAGAGTTTACAAAAATGAAATATTTTATACATATGAAAATGTATAGAGAATATAAAGAATAATCATGTGCCCACCACCCCAGACTAAGAAAGGAAATAATGTAGTTATAGTTGAAGACCTCTTTGTATGCCTTCTTCTTTCTCCACCAAAAGGTAACAAGTATCCTGAATTTTGAGGTTGTCATTCATGTACATGCCTTTATACTGTTACTGAGAATGTTATAATATTTTCATATCCATTTGAGCAGCTCGTGCTTGCATGAGTCTGGGCAGGCATTGTTTACAAAGGCTATGATACAGAAAGTTCTCTCTGAAATTGGGCAACTTACAACCTGCACGAAGAGATTTAGGACCTTCATTGTTTTTCCTGGTTTGAGAATTATAAATGGTATTATGCTGTATGTATGTACATATGTTTGTATGTATGTGTGCATGTATGTAACTTGCTTCTTTCTCTGAACATTATTGCAAAGCTGGTGGGGAGAGGGGAGCACAATCCATAAGATTATCCTTATATCTGACACTAATTGCAATTTCAGGGGATTGTGAAAACCACCCTTACATATGATAATTCACTGAGATATTCACTCATCTCCTTGAAAGCTGTTACTCATATTCATGGTTTATTGTAGGGAAAGTACACAGATTAAAATCAGCCAAGGGGAGAGATGCATAGGGCAGAGTCTAAGAACCTATTGAACGTGGAGCTCCCAGTCATCTTTTCTCCATGAAGTTGTAGATGGCATTACTTTCTCAGCAGCAATACATGACAGTATGCATAAAGTATTGCCAACGTGAGCTTTGGTGTTCAGTGTTTTTATTATTGCTCCATGGTTGACTGGTGTGTGACTAACCTCTATCCTCCAGCCCTTCCAAAGACAGAATGGGTACCAGCTGGCTGAAAGCCCCCACCATAATTCACACTGTTAGACTGCTTAGTGGCTAGGACCCCTGGGCAAACAAAAACGGTCCTGTGAGGCATACACTCCAAGGTCCTCAAGATCAACTCTCACTAGCTGAGGGCAAAGTTCAGACATCTGTTTGGGTAAGTTAATCCTTCACTACACAATTGTGTTTGGGTTATGTATTCATAAGTATTTAAAGTTCTTTTTACTGTTGAAACACATTTGGATGATTTTTGCCCTTAGAAATAGTGCTGCTATGGACATTTGGATACATGTGTCCTGGTGCATGTTTGCAAGAGTGTTTTTGTTGTTGAGGTATACACACACACAACTGAGGAAAGAATTGCTGGAGTGTAGATTATATGTTTCTTCAAATTTACTAGACAGCACCAAACTGTTTTCCAAAGAGGCTTTATCAATTTACACTTCTACCAGCAATGTATGAAATTTTACAGCTGCTTCCTGCTCTCACCTACTTGTGCCATTGTCAGATTTTCTTATTTTTCTATTATAGACATGTAATGATGTCTCATCATTTACATTTTTATTTCCCTCATTACTAGTGAGTTTTAGTTCCTTTTTTCTTTAGGAGAAGGGAAACAGTTTTTTTTTTTTTTTTGTAGAGACAGATTCTCACTTTATCACCATAGGTAGAGTGCCGTGGCATCTTATAGCTCACAGCAATCTCCAGCTCCTTGGCTTAGGTGATTCTCTTGCCTCAGCCTCCCAAGTAGCTGGGACTACAGGTGCCCACCACAATGCCCAGCTATTTTTTTGTTGCACTTTGGCCAGGCAGGTTTGAACCTGCCACCCTTAGTATATGGGACCAGCACCCTGCCAACTAAGCCTCAGATGTCACCCAGAAACAGTTTTATTACTGAATAAATGTTAATCCAGAATGTGATGCCCATCACAGGAAATTCACTAACAGATAGCAAAGGCAGAAAGAAATCTCACTCTTTATATAGCTAAAAAGATATAACCCATTACATTCCTGTTTTCAAAACACAGTTGCTAATCTTCTAGTATTAACTAGAGGTAAATTTTACAATTTGAAGTTACAGGATAGCTGACAAATTTCCAGATGCACCTGGGAGCAATACTGTGCTCTCGAGGTCCACATCTAGAAATCAAACCTGCTCACCTTCAGCTCTACGAGAAGCAGCAGTGAGCCCTGAAGTGGCTCTGCTGACTTACAGATCTGCTCAGAGTCCTTTCATGGGCCAGTTGTTCAACATCTATTCGTATATGAGCAACATTTTATACTGTTATTTGCTGCTGGGTTTTCTTTTCTAGAGTTACTTGTTTGTATCATTTGTTCATTTTTCCTTTGAGTTGTCTTTTTCCTTATCAATTTAAGTCTTTTAATATTATCATATCATGAACACTGTACCTTTGCAGTTATATGCATCGCAAATAGATTTGCTTAGTCCATCTTTTTATTTTTATGATATGAAGTGAACTGAAATTGGAAATTTTAATACCTTAAGTTTATTAGTATTTCTTTTCACGGTTTGTGCTTTTTGTGTTTTGTATGAGAGTGACAAATACCTGCGGTCAATATCTTCTAATTTTAAAAAGTTTGGTTTTTGACATTCATGTTTCTAATCACCCAGAATCTACATTTGTTTACAGTGTAAAATTAGGGTATATTTTTATGGTTTCCATAGGGAGAGAAATATTTTATTTGTAAATATTTATTGAATAGTTTATTTTTTCCCAGTGGCCTATGATGTTACTTATATCCTGCATAGGTTTCTAGATTTGCCTGGGTCAGTTTGGTGATTTCTGTCTTGTCTTTTGTGTATCTGTGGTCAATATCACACTGTCTTACTTATTATAGATGGATAATAAATATTAATGTTATGTAGGCCAAATGCCTCAATCTCATTTTTCTTCTTCAAACAGTTTATATCCATTATTGGTCTTTTGTTCTCCACTCTACATTTAGCAATCATATTGGTGTTTTTGGCTTTTTCTTTTTTTTTTTTTTAGATAGTCTCTCTTTGTCACCCCCAGTAACATGCCTTGGAGTCATAGCTCACAGCAACCTCAAACTCTTGAGCTCATGTGATTCTCTTGCCTCAGCCTCCTGAGTAGCTGGGACTACAGGCACCTGTCAGCATGCCTGGCTATTTTTAGAGACCAGCTCTTGCTCTTGCTCAGGCTGGTCTCTAACCTGTGAGCTCAGGCAATACACCTGCCTCAGCCTCCCAGAGTATTAAGATTACAGGCGGGAGCCAGCATGCCCAGCCAAGCAATCATACTGTTAAATTCATGAAAACTTATTGATTTTAAGTTGAAATTATATTGAATCAATGAGTGAATTTTAGGAAAATTGATATCTTTATAATACTGAATCTTTTAATTCATAACATTATATATCTTTCCATTTATTTGGGATGTCTGTATCTTTTAATATTAAAAAATTTTCTCTTTAAAAGTCTTTTGCATCTTTGGTTTGAATTTATTACTGTTATCTTTTATATGTATTTGCTACTATTATAAATGATATCTTTAAAATGTACATTTCTCTTTTGATGTCATTTAGAAATGCATTTGAGTTTTATGTATGATCCTATGTTCTGCAGATTTGCAGGGAAAATTATCATAAATTATTTATGATTTATTAATTTTAAATAATTTCTCTGTAGACCACGCAATCTGGGAATAATATATTTTATTTATTACTCTACTATCTTTTTATTGCTTTTTCTTTATTGGCTTGAACATGTAGTAGAATGTTGAATAGAAATGGTGATAGAGGGTGTTTTTTTCTAGTTTCTGGTTTTTAAAGAAATTCTTCTAATGTTATATCATTGAGTATAAAATGTATTATAAATTTTGGAAGACATTTCTTATTATGTTAAGCAATTTCTCTTTTATTCCTGCTAAGATTTTTTTTAAATTTAATGAATAGATGTTGAATTCTATCTTTTTTTCCCCTGCATCTATTGACATGCATTTTTTTTCTCATTTTAATTGGCAATATGGTAAATCATATTGATAGACTTTCTATTAAACCAGCCTTGAAGTCACAGAGTAAATCTTTATTGGTCAAGATATTTTATGTGTCTGTAGCCATTTACCTTTTGATATACACACACATACATTTTTTAAAAAAGATTTGCTAATAGAACAAGTCCTCAGATAATGCCATTTCATTCAATATCATTTTATTATAGTCCTGAGAAGAAAAATAATCAATGCCACTGTGTGGCATTTATATGTTCTCCCCATATCTGCATGTGTTTTCTCACACCCCAACAATGTATAAATGAGGTTCACTGGCATGTCACCCCGCCCCACCGTGAGTGAGTGTGGACGTGTGCATGAGTGTGTCCTACAATGGGATGGCGTCTTTTCCTGGGCTGGTTTCTGTCTTATGCCCTGAATCACTGGGGTAGGCTTCTGCTACCATCAACTCTGAACTGGAATAATTGGATAAATGATTATCTTACTTGTTTTTATTAATCTTTCTAAAATATATGTATAGCTCACATTTATTTTAATGTTTAATATTAGAGGTATTGGGGTCTTTATTTGGAAGTTTGGTGATTTTTTTTTGGATCAGAAACATGCCATAGAAATTCAACTGTTTATATCAATTAGCCTATGGTAAAATTGGCTTCACTACAAGTTGTTTTGCTTAAAGCATGTGCTCAAAAGCCATCTCCTACCAATGGATGAACTCTTTTCTCTGACTTCCTTTACCTAAAAATCATCTTTGACCTCTCTTTATTATGCCTCCTGTCCAATTAATTTCCACAGTCTATTAGTTCTGTCATGTGACATATCTTACTTCATCTCTTAATTTCCATCCCGACCGTCATAATCTAGGTCCTCAGTACTCTTTCCTAAAATTATTGCAGGAACTATCAAACTAGTCTTTCTCTCTGCAGTTGGATCCCCACCCCCATCCTCCCATTGTGGTCTACAGACTGCCCGGTAACCTTTAAGAATCTCCCATTACATCAGCCTCAAGGGCAGGCTATAGCTGGGTATCGCTCATGATAGTCAAGTGTTTCCTGATTTAGACCTGAATGTCTTTCCAGCCATAGTTCCCATCAGTCCCCCTCAGAACCGTTCCTCTGGCTATACTGGCTGTTCTTCAACATGTTCTAGCATTTCCAACCTTTAAGCATTTTCCACATTGTCTTTACAATGAACAGGTATATTATATTCTAACTGCTTGATGTCGATCTCTTTTAAATATTGCCATGCTCCTTTGATGATGAAGATTGCTGTGTTTACGTGATCCAGGCACTGCTCTAAGTGTCTTCTCATTTAATTCTCACACTATAAGATGGGTGCTGTTATTATCCGTCCTTTTCAAGTGAGGAGATGAGATGTAGAGAGGGGAAGCCACTTGCCCAGGACCGTACAGCTGGCAAGAGAAGGGCCCAGCATTTGAACTCAGTTGTCAGGTTCTGGAGCCTCTGTACCTCACCATTACCAGGCAGGACCACGGACTGGAGCTGGAAAATAACTTGCCCATTGGGGCCAGGGCTTTAGGTGCATTGGCTAATGACACTCTGCTTCTTTCATTTCCCTTTTCCTAGACTTTCAGTTTCTCAGCTCCTCCCGTGTTTACTGTAAAGTCTAATTCCTGCAGGAAATCCTTTAAGCCCATTCCACAGGCTTTGATTTCCTGACTGAACCATGACGACTCACTGTGCTTTCCAGCTTACATGCAACTTATGTAGACATGATCTCATTTACTTCAAAGCTTTCCTGGGATTCAAATTATTATTGTTATTATTATTATTATTATTGTCTTTATGAGTCTCTGCAAACAAACCCTGAGCCTCTCAAGGGTGAAAATGATAAAAGAGAGAAATGCTCTTCCTGTGGTGCTCTGAAAAGTCTTAAGTATGAAAATAGATACAAAATACAGGTGGCACAGATCATGCATTTGCCAGATGAGCGTAATTCTGAACTTACAGATACTTTTGGAGAAGGTGGAGGTTTGCAAGTCTGGAGGACAGCTCCTGGAGGGTGAAAATCTGCTTTCCAGGATGGTTTTGCTTCCTCCGTACCTTTATGCATTTTCTTTCCTTTCATTTGTAATTCATCCCTGGCTCGAGAGATGTGTGGTGCTGGGGGTGGTAGGGAGGGCTAATGGCTGGGAGGGCTGCAGGGACCGTGTGACTGGCTGAAGCAATGTGATGCAATTCTTGGCATTTGCACAAAGCTGGAGAGTGCAGACAGCCACAGGGTGGTGGAAATAGCTCTGGGAAACCTTACTTTTACTCGGAAGTCACTCGACTTTGGGTGTGACCATGGATCAGAGAAAAGAAGATTGGTAGCGAACTTTTACTGCAGCATCGCTGTTGCCATGGCTATGCGAGCCAGAACACGGTCACTGCCCGAGACGTGGCTCTGAGCCTTTGATCAGGGCTTCCGTGGGGCTTTCTCCCTTGACTAAGAGGAGGAGCGAGGCCTTCCGTGGAGCTAAATTCCCGAGTTCTGCCCCATATCCACTTCCAGAGTACTGCACAGCAGCGGAGCGCAGGGGCCCACGTGCTAGGCTGTGCTCACTGTGTTTCAGGGCACCGCAGTGGTGGCAGTGCGCACAGAGGCTCTGAGTGCTGACTCTGGTGTCAAGCAGACACGGGTTTTCCTCACTAAACACGAATGGAGCCCGAACTGTGGAGCAGGCTCATGCCCAGTACAACATTTGTATTTCAGCCCCTCCGCTTATCACCTGTGTGACCTCAGGCGAGGTATTTAACTTCCTGAGTTTAGTTTCTGAATGGATTCTGATGTCTCCCTCTTAGGGTGGTGGAGATTTGCGTGGAATAACCTTTGTAGCGCATTCATAGCCAAATGTTAGGCTCATATGCCTACCAGAGTGCCTGCCACAGAACGGAAAATCTGCTGATCAATGGCAAAACAAGAAATTATACCAAGGACATTGGACTTCTATTCTGATGCCCTTTACATGTTAACTTTTTAAAAAATCAGTTATATTACATTGTGACCACCCATCTCATGCCTTCCCTACTTAACCCGTCATCTGGGGAGAGACCGCCTTCCTGATTCTATTCATTATTTTCCAATCTTGGGATGTCCTTCACACTTCCTTTGCACTCCCCAAATCCTCTTTTTCCACTGCCTCTTTCCATCAACGGGGTGTCTACTTGTTGTGTTTGCTCGATGTGGACACCAGGTGGCGCCTGGCGTCAGATTTGGAGGGACCGTTGTCAAGGGAACCGGGCTCCGCGCCAGCCTGGGAGGCGGGCGGGCTTTTCTCCTGCAGGGATGCTAATCCAGCGGGGAGAGGTTGTGTGCTTCAAGCACTAACCTTCAGGAATTCTCCTCTCTCTCTAGTCATTTGGAAAGGAAAGGAATGTTTAATTTTTTAAAATAAGGTATAGTCTAATTTTACAAGAAAATCCACCCCTAAAAAACGCTGCATTACCCCCAGCTACCTAGTAATCTAAAATACTGGTTTCCTAATGTTCCTGCGAAGCCGTCACTGAGAATGACATTTCCATTTTGTGTGGCAACAGGAAAAAAGAAGCAGAACATAAGCTCTAATGAGAAAGGTAGTTACTCAGACGGAGGTAAAGAGACTCCAGGGGGACCTGCACTGCGGCCTGGAATGAGACTATTACTATATTTCATAGAAGTGCAGATGTCGTTGATTATAAGTCTCTCCATTGTTTTATTTGCACTAAAAAAGAAAAAAATCCTGCCAATTAAATTAAAGCATTGACTGTAAGGCCCAACTTGATTTCAGAGATACTAAAAGGTGGAAAAAACACTTTGTGCCGTGTGTGTGTGTGTGTGTGTGTGAGAGAGAGAGAGAGAGAGAGAGAGACAGAATTTCACTCTGTCACCCTGTATAGAGTGCTATAGCGTCATAGCTCACAACAATCCAAGTTTTGGTGATCCTCTTGCCTCAACCTTGAGAGTACTTGGGACTACAGGCACCCAGCACGCACCTGGCTATTTTTAGAGATGAGGGTCCCGCTTTTGCTCAGGCTGCTCAAGCAATCCACCCACCTCGGCCTCCCAGAGTGCTAGGGTTACAGGTGTGAGCCACCATGCCCTGCCAAACTTTGTGTCTTTGAATCAATAAAACATAACTTTGAGGCTAGTATTCAGAAACATTGCCTCCTAGTAGATCTAATCTCCCCTGCCATTTGTCTCTACTCAGAGTGCCTAAAAGATGGGCTTGGAAATAGTCAAGGTTATTGGACTTCCGGGAGATCAGTCCTTACCTCACAAAGAAAAGGAGAGAAAGTAAATGCAGGCCTGTGTCTTCCACATCTCCTTGGAGAGTCAAATGATGCCTCACTGCAGCTGCTAGACCAGGAGTTGGCCCACTACAGCCCTTGGGCCACATCTGCCCCAGTGCCTGCTTTTGTATACCAAGCTGAGATTGGTTTTCACAGGTAGACATTTACAATTGATTGGTTGGTAGGAAGCATTAACTAGGGCTCCTGTTATATGAAATGTTATCCCTCCTAAAAGCATTTATTTTGTTGTTGTAGACCTGTATTATAAAAAACATTATGCAATTATTAGGACTGTATTTTGAATTTTTGTCAATCATTTATCTGTAGAAATTTGTTGTTTTCTTCTTGTTACATAAATATCTACAATGTCCTCAGTTTTACTACTTTGGTGTGCAAAGCCTAAAATACTTGTCCTTAGGTCCTTTTACAGAAAAGTTTCTGACCCCTACTCTAGACCAAAATGAAAATTATGAATTAGTCTGCTTCAATCATTAGCAGGATTGCCAGGATATATATACAAAAATGAGGGTGAATAAGTCAGATTATTGCAAATGGCCAGATTTAATAAATGGGTGTATAGACCCCACAGGAATGTAGCTTTAAAGTAATGAGATTTTTTAAGCATTAGAATTTCCACATTTTAAAATGAGTGCTATTCTACCCAAAGTAGACACCTAGAGAGAGTCCATGGTTATTCTAAAATTCTCGGAATGGTCTTTAGAACAAGTTTATGATCCATGAGATGAAAATCTATTATCCATAAGTTTTAGATTTTAGACACTTTGTTGAAATAAGAATTAGCATTTCTTAAGTATGTGCTACATAGGGTCTTAGACAGTGAAAGGGATAAAATAGGAGTCACACCACCTGGTTAGAACTTTATAGTCACGTTTTATTTTGACCTTAAATGATATTTACTCAAATTTTACAAGGTTTAACTTTAAATGACTTTGAAAGGATATCAAAAATAAAATGTAGTCTCAACCGTATCTGATACAGACTTCCTAGGAATCACTGGACAAGTTAATTCTGACTAATTCAGACCATATTTCTGACAAGAGAGAGAGAAAGAGCTTGGGGGTGGAGAGAGGAGAGAGGGATGGAGGGATGTAGGGAGACAGTAGGTAAGACAATGAAATGCAAGACAGTCCAGGATGGTCCACACATGCTTGGATTTAAAGTTGAACAAAGAAAAATGGGAGGGCCAATCCACTGTCCTCTTTAACCCATTTATGTAACTATAAATAGGGATATGATAATTTACATCCCTATTTATGTAACTTGACCTGACATACTGACTAAACTGTTGTTTTTTTTTTTTCTTCAGTTTCTTTCAAAACTATGTCTTTTTTGGAACAAGGGGAATTGTGCAAAAAAAAAGTCTCTGTAAGTTGACTTTTATTCATTATCAGTTAGGACCTTAGAGTCAGTGAATTTGGCTTATTGTGGCCGTAACTGAGATGGCAACGTTCTTATTGTTCTCAAATCTCTGTTTAGGGGTGTGGAGCCAGGGATATCTCCTGAGGTTTTCCTCAGGGCCACATCCATGAGAAATATCAATATAGTGATGTCAAAATGTACAACTTTCTCAGGCAACTTTCAAAATAACATTTTATTATTTATGCTCTTAAGGATGCTTGTCTCAATCCTTCCTTTCTTTTTTATTAAATAACTAGTATCAAGCATGTTCTTTCACTGCAAAAGCTAATGTTAACAGAGTAAAGGGCTCAGGAAAAGGGGGAGAGTTAGAGTAGGGCAGTCTTTGACGAAAGAGGGTTCCAGAAGGAAAGGTGAAGTGTCAGCTGGCCAGCGTTTTAATGTTTCAGGAACATGACCAGATGAATTATTCCAAGGCTGTGGACCCTTGGAGGCTTCCTTGCATTTTCAGTATGGAATAGGAATGTAACTTCGCTGTAGTCCTTGCTATCTGCTCCTCCAAATTGGCAAACAATCGCCTTCAGCTTGCTTCTGGGGAAGGACCTGTGCTGAGATAACATCTGTGACAAATGAAGTTATGTGCATGGGTCTTTTGTTTGTTTTAATATTAAATGCATACATACTTGTTAGGGTGTAAAACCTCCCCAGAAGCAGAGCTCATGTCACACGGCGCCCCCTCCCCCCAAAGAACGTTCTGCTGGGAGGTAAAGCGACTGTTTTGTTTTTCTTTTGACTTGTGTTAAAAATGTTCTGTGCACAGAGCTGTCTGGAAATGATTATTCATTGGAGAAATTTTTTTTGTGCTTTTAATGTTCATCCAGAAGATTCAGCCACGGCTCAGTAGATAAAGAATTTCATACACTTTTGCATTCAAAATATTTTAATTACTGCAAAATGAAGAGGATGCCTTTTATTTATTTGTTTATGTTTGTCCAGATGACTATTTTTCTAAAGTCTTGGATGCTTTGATTTCTACTTTTGCACAGGATCTGTAGGACGTATATGACAGCCCCCTGGAAACACACTCAGGTGTCATTGAGGATAGACATGCCTGGGATTATCCTTTGAAACACCCCTGTCTAATAAAGTAAAGAAATACTACTTTAATGGAATTGACACTTTTTAGATAAGATATGATACTAAAATTGGCACCTAAAAGCCTCAGGTGATACTCACAAACGTTAACAGCTGTGGAAGGGAGAGGTCTCGGTACACAGTGGTAGTCATGGTTGCCTACTTAGAACAAGTAAGTTCTAAGGGTGTAATTTAGGGTGTAAGTTATTCTTCTAAACCTTTCCCCTAGTATCATGGTTAGGAGAGAGCTTCCTAATGCTGTGGGTTTCTTCCTCCCTACATTCTTTGGACCACAGAACCACCTTCTGTTTAATATGCATAACTATTATTGATACATACATGTATAAGTATATATAAAATTTTTTGACAACACACCACCTGCAAGCACTATTCGAAGTACTTTCTGTGTATTAATTTTTGACCCTCACAACAGCCCAATGAGGTGCATATATAATTTTTTTTCCCAGGGGCCAGCTACTGACACTTAGTCCTATACTGGCTTGTGCTATTAACTTGTTAATTTATTCCTGCCAGGTTTTGTATCAATACTCCACTTTTAAGCAGAGCCATTCTGGGGAGGAATCTTTGGTCTCACAAAAGGCTACTAGGACAGACATGGCAGATGGTCATTCTGGCATCCCTGAAATGTCATCCTCTTCCCTGTTGTATTGGCCGCGTACTGGCACGTTTGATAGTTCCTGGAAGACTTCACAGAGCCATGTGCTGTGGCTAATGTGATTCAATCAAGCATAGCATTTTCTTTGGTTCTCAAGCATTTTTACCACATTGCCTACTACGACAATAACACTAGATGTGGGAGATTGCTTATTTTTGTAAATATTTTTATTATTGTTTGGATACGGGGCAGTATAGATGGAAAGTGTTAGTGGTTTTTGTGATACATTAGCTCTACATTTTATTTGGCTAGTGTCAGCATTAATGTTTTGTGTTTTGGAGTTAACTATTATTGGTGTGTCGTTTAAAATTTTCTAAAGGTTGAAAACGGTCTTAATGGAGACCTCATCTGCAATCATGCCTATGAGGCAAAAGCAATCTCACTCTTTGAGGTCTATTCACATATTTGAAAATTACATAGGTTGGCCTTAGAAATCAATTTAGAGTGTTATTATTTGAATATGACATGTACTGAATTTTTCAAAGGAAATAAGCAATCTTTCTTCTTAAGTTCATGGTAAATCTAACACCCCAGTGTAACACAAGAAAAAGAAAAACTGAGTGAAAACCAAGCAACTAGTCATTTAATAAACTGCAATGGTAAGAGTAGAGATGGAAAATCCATACTCAGAATAACTTTTCCTAAATGTGTTTATATTGAAATAAGCCAATCAAGTGGTTTGCCTTAGAGGTCACAGTCATGAGCATAATTAATCCCTGTGTGGTTGTTGGACATTGAGAATGTTTAGTGTTCTGGAGAAATGACTGTCTTGTTCTTTTATGAGATAGAGATGACCTTATGGTGAAAGGGAAACTCTATAAGTAAGCTTTTTGGTAATTATAAAGACCATGGGATTATTAATGCATCTGCATACTTCGTAATTTTCCCTTAATATTTTTGTCTTTGAGTTTTAATTCTTCCCTCTGAATTTGCTTCATTATCTTTCAAAAGGCAAATATTTATCTCCTTCCCATATTAATGAGCTCTTGCTTTCTCAATAACAAAGTAGTGGCTTATTAGTAAGACAGTGAAAATGTGCAATTCTTTTTTGCTTCAAGGTGTTTTAGTTTACTTGCTTTCTCATCTTTGAGGTTGTCAGTTCTAATGTTATTTTATCATAAATTAACAAAATATTTGGTGTAGCACAAGAAGGGCCAAACTGCAGTTCTTCCAAGGAACCCTGGGAGGATTCTAAGGTGGTATTTTTGGCTGTCTTTAGGAGATTGAACACTCCTGGAAATAGCTGTCTGGATGTCAATCTTTAGAGCTTTAATACCTTAATTTTCTTGTCTTTTTATTTCCAACTTTATCCTGCATTATTTAGCTTGGACAAAATTTACCCCTCAGTCAAGACTAGTTAAGGTAATAGTTGTCAGAGAATTAACTTGTTTCCAGAAGGCTGTGAAAGCATTTTGATTTCTTTAACTATTCCAAATTGATGAGAAATGGAGAGATTTTTTTCTCGAGCATGTAATTCCTCCAAATATTTTAAAATTGCCACAAAATGAGGAAGCTTTCTGTGGTTTCTGAACTATACCTGACCATTGCTTACAGTGATTGAGAAAAAGTCTTAGGAAAGCCCATTGTATTGTGGTTGTTCACTTGATGGTAATTCTAATAGAGATTGTGAGCTATTTGAGGACAAGGATTGTGTCTTATCCATGTTTATATTCCTGTGCAGGGCTAGGCACCTACTGGACGCTCAACACAGGAGAATAAATGAATGTGTGTTGAGAGATGGTCCTGGGTCATGCTTCTAATTCCCAATGGGACTGCAGCAAAAGCGTCCAAGAGACATAATTGTAGTGTATCTTACATTCTAAAGAATAGTCTGCAAAATCATGACACAGGTACCATGTATATGTAGTGTAGGTCCTAAGGCACTCACACTAGCACATCTATCGTAATAATTAGGAGAGGTAGTATTAACCCTGGTTGTATATAATAGATGTTCAATAATAAATAATTGCTGAATAAGGGAAGAACTAAAACACCTAGCAAATAAAGGAATTGAAATAAAAATTCACTGACTGACTTAAGGCTACAGAGCCTGTTAACTGTAGAATTTGAACTAAAGCCCATCTCCTGAATTGGTAAATATACCATGTCCCTTCCTGGATCTCTGATCTTACAAAATAAATGAACACTTTGTCCAGAATCTTGTGAATGGTGTAAAGCTTCCAACCATTTAATTTGGGTAAATGCCAGTACATCATAGTATAAGATTAGAAGTACGTAATATAGTGAAACCTCCATAGTTGACCACCTCCCTACATTGACCATCTCCTTAAGTTGACCTAGTTTTCGTAGACCAGATATGCAGCACAGGTACTCAGTGGAAGATTGACTTCTATATATTATATATTATGTATTAACCACCTCTGTAAATAGTATCTTGACCACTTGGACTGTGAAATGCAATATTAGTTGACCCTCTATAACTTATCAGTTGAATCTACCCTATACCAAGAGGTCGAAGGTGTGAGCTTTGCCTCTTAGTTGTATTTTTTTTCATTAGCATACATTCTTTTTTTATGTTTTATTATCACCATGTGTTGGATTAGGCCTAATATCCTATTGTTATCACATGTTGGAAGATTTCTTTGAGTGTGAAGGACTGGTCTGAATTATAAGTACATCCTACAATTACTGAAAAATTGTACAGTTAGTCAAGACATGATGGCTCAAAGGAACTCAAAAGAGCTGACATTGAAGGAAAAGGTTTATCTTCTATATTTTCTGGGAAGCAGCAGCCAAAGAAAAACAGAAGAATATTTTGGTGTTAGCAAGACCACAGTTAGCAACATCCAAAAACATAAACATGGGTAATTGGAGAGAGATGGTAAAGAAAGCAGAGCCCTACAGTGGGAAAGGAGAAAAACTGGCCTTGAGGAAGTCTATGTAGCCACATTAAGCTGGTTCAAACAAATAAGGGCAATTAACATGAGAATCTCCAATCTGATGAACGAAGAAGTTGTTAAAAAATTTGCACAGGAATTGGGAGTGGCAGATTTCCAAGCATGAAGCTTGAGAAATTTAAACTGTGGCATGAGATCTCCAGAAAGTCTCATTTAGTGACTCCACTGACATTCCAGGAGAAGGTGTGGAACAGTTAATCAGAAAGTGCCCAGACTGTGCCGGGGGCTTCCAGGCGAGGCCTTCCCTACCAGACCAAGAGTAATTCTCTTTCTCCAAATTACCAGGGCCCAGATCCTTCCTATGCTTTCTTTTTCTTTCTTTCTTTCTTTTTTTTTTTTTTTTTTTTTTGCAGTTTTTGGCTGGGGCTGGGTTTGAACCCTCCACCTCTGGCATAAGGGGTGGGTGCCCTACTCCCTTGAGCCACAGGCACCGCCCCTTCTTATACTTTTGAAATGAGTCTCTGTTTAGGCCTGAGGTGCAGACACGATGGAGTCATGATCAGGTTCTCTCTCTTTTTCTTTTTTTTTTTTTGAGACGGAGCCTCAAGCTATCCCCCTGGGTAGAGTGCCATGGCATCACAGCTCATAGCAACCTCCAACTCCTGGGCTCAAACGAGTCTCCTGCCTCCACCTCCCAAGTAGCTGGGACCACAGGCGCCCGCCACAATGCCCAGCTGTTTTTTGGTTGCAGCCATCATTGTTGTTTGGCGGGCCGGGCTGGGGATTCGAACCCGCCACCTTAGGTGTATGTGGCTGGCGCCTTAGCCGATTGAGCCACAGGCGCCAAGCCAGGTTCTCTCTTTTGATGTTAAATGAGTAGAAACATTTGTCTCCAATGACAAACTTAGAGGAAACATTAAGTCTTGAGATTTTATTACTGAGGGGCCTGTCAGATTGACACGTAAAATAGAAGGGACATTATGCTGATGCAAGTAACAAGACGTATCCGCGTACTGTCCATTCTCTAAGTCAGTTTGGAAAACTATTGGCTTGTCTGATTTCAAGCCAACTCAGACATCAATACCAATAGACAAATACCTATAGATGTTAGTACCAACAGGTCTGTGATGACGCTGAATGACATTTCTCCCCTTAGAATTTTCTGTGCTTGGAAAATGTCTCCAGCTCTAAGGCTATGTCTTTTAATCCCCCTTTTGGCTAAACTTTACAAGTGATAACTTAACTTTATGGTACAAAAATTTTGTTTCTGTCATCTTTAACAAATATTCTAGCAAACAGAAAGAGCCTGAAGGACTTTCATGACCTTGAACAGTGACACTGACTTAAAAAAATTCTCTGCAACCCTGATTATGTCCCTAGAAGGCCTTTCTTCTGTTTTACTAATGAACTTTAAACGTGAAATAGGCAAGCAGTTGAGCCCTATGGAATTGGGCCTGTTTTTCTTTATTAATGGAAATCTGGATGTCAAGCAAATGTGCCTCACCTTCTTTCTATGTGTGGCTTTGCGTAGCCCAAAGCTATCATCTCAGGTCTTCCCTAGGGCTGCATTGTGGTTTTCCCAGGATCCTGTACTTCCAAACTGCTGTCTGCGAGATTTCACAAGAGATGTTTACAGTGCTGATTCAGTTGATATTTAATAACATGCTCTGGTATCCAGTCACATGAGATGTTTACAGTGTCTTGAACAAATATTTAGATCAAAGACTGTCCGACAAAGTAATCCTTTAAAGTCTGTATTGTGAGGACCCAGGAGAACAGAATGGACCATGGTCAGGACTATAAGCAAACATGTTCTCTCTTTATTCTGAGTAAAAAAACAATGCTGGTAATGTGCAAGTTAAGAGAGATATTTTATTGAAATTTAAACTAGTTGTTCCTTGTGTTAGAAAAGAATAGCATGGGCTGGGCATGGTGGCTCCACCTCTAATAGTAGGCCTGGGTGGGCAGGAGGATCACTTGAGGTCAGAAGTTCAAGACCAGCCTAAGCAAGAGTGAAACCTCATCTCTACAAAAAAAAAAACAGAAAAATTAGCTGGGTGTAGCTCCTGCCTATAGTCCCAGCTTCTTGGGAGGCTGAAGCCAGAGATTCACTTGCGCCCGGGAGTTTTTTGTTTTGTTTTTATTTTTCATTTTTACTTCAAATTAATATGAAGATACGAATGATTAGGCTACATTGTTTGTTCCTGTTGTAGTTGTGCCCCTCACCCAGGAGGTGTGCCGTGTACTCATATTGTGCCCCTTAGGTGGGAGTGTGCCATTCTGCCTCCTTTCTCACCTCTCCCCAAACTTGAATAGAATTGAGTTTTTTCTTGTGTGGAGCCCAGGAGTTTGAGAGACAGTCAGACAACAGAGAAAAAAAAGAAAAAAAAAATTAAAAGGAGCAGCAAGAGAAACAGTTTATATAAAATTCCCTGTCCATATGAGTGTGAATATTATGGATTTGAAAGAATCACCATCCTTCCCTGAAAGGAAAGAGCAGCAAAGACCCACGTGGGAGATTCCAGCAGACATGGAGGAAGTCTCACTGTGGCTGTAAGTCACTGAGAATGCTCTTAGATGCCTTGAAGTGGCAGCTTCTTCTGGAGGTCTCACCCCAGCAGAGGGTCACCCTGCAAAATGTTCCCAAGTCATCTCAGAGATCCTAGGAGATGGTTTTGTGTCCACTGCTCCTTCAGCATCCCTGGAAGCTTTAAATTATTTGGATGAACCAAATAGATCCCTCCACATGGCAAAAATCCATGGAGTACACTTCGTCATGGATAGGATAACATGGATTGTGAATTGTAAAACCATTCACAATGGTTTGTGAATTCTATCACAATTGTCTGTGATAGAAGACAATAACTGCAGTTTCAGCATGAAAGTGACAAAGAATTAAGCCCCAGAGTCACTTCCTGACTCCTCAAGATGTTCCATGGTCAGCAAAGGTCCCACAGGCAGAGGGAGGAGGAATCAATACCCCACCTGTCAGGGTCGTTTCAGGAGCTGGTCGACTTCAGTACACTAATTAATACCTTCTTTCGGGCAGCGGTAGGATTAAATGAAGATATGGCCTCTCTTTTCTAAGACAAGAGCCAGAGAATATCTTCCCAATTAGTTATCCCCAAGTAAAGGGGGCCTTGGTGGAGAGAAACGGTGAATCCAGACAAACTGCTTCAAATAAAGCAATTAAAGAATCTGGGAGTGTTTACCTATCTGCCATAGGAGATAGGAGTGCTCATTCATCAAATGTTGTTTTGCTTTGCAGAGCTAAAGAGAATTGCAGTTAGGAATCCAGGACCAGGAAAGAAGTCCCAGTACTGTCCTGAACTGGTGTGAGACAATAGACTCCTTGTTGCAGACCCATGGTGGTCACCCCAAGTTCAGTCTCCCCATAGTACTACAGCCATAGTGAGCCCATCCTCCTTTCCCCAAACATAGGTTCAGGGACAGACAAGTCTAAAGCCAGGTTAGGGCAATGAGATGCCGTGAAAGATTTGCTAGAGGCAAATTTTCTAGGAAAGAATATTGTTACCCTGGAGACAGTTTTTGGAAAGGACAGTCCTGCTTCGTGAACAAAATGGTACGTGGGACTGATGGCCACCAGCAGCCTCCCACGTCTATGAGGGGAACCAGCTTTAGGCCTAAGCAGCCTCTGTGATGAAGAGAATGGAGACAAGGAGAAACAACCTGGGTCCCTAATGTCATCACTGGGGCCCCGGATGCACGATAGGGCAGGCCTGTGTCTGATCCTTTTGTAGCTGGGCCAAGCCTGTCCTTCTCATTTTCAATTGGATTTTGACTGATGGATCTTACTGTTGAAAGCATTGTGGTATACCCAATGTTTTGGCAGACACCAAGAGAAATTATGGCTGTCTCTGGCAATAGCCACTCAGTATTCAAAATTTTTAAAATTATGCATTGTAAGACTTCAGAGAGGACAGCAGTAGACTTAGCTTTTAAACATGAGTTATTGTTTACTTGCAAAAAATGTTTGGGTAAAATTACTTTCTGATGGGTTAGGATTTGGTTCAATAATCAGACCCTGCATGGAATTGATAATAGAGAGAGGGGCCTATAGAAGTCTGATAAGATATCACTAGTTTTAAAATATACTAATAGCCTTTCAAATGTGACTTAGAAATAAAGATCAAGGTTGTGACAGGCTCGGGGAGAAAGTTGGAGAAAGGGGTGTCACTGAACCCTCTCCCTTTATGAAATACTTCATTTCTCTCCTTCCCTCCCTCCAGCCTTCCTCTCCTCACTCCATCTCTGTCTCTCTAACTCCAGGTCCCTCTGATAATCTTTCAAATCCTTGGTTCCCATTTTATAAATTTCACTTCTTTTTATGCTCATGAGAATTTTTATAGCACAACTATCTGATGTTTATTGTAAGACTCTTATAAGAAATTGATTGGATCTTGTGGGTTTTCCTGACACCAGGCAGAGCTTGTGAAATTTAGTCGTTTATTTTTGTTTGTTTATTTGTGAAATGCCAATAAGGAAATAAAGAAGAATAAAGGGATAAAAAGGATGGGGTGGAATGGGGGTGGAATGGGGGTGGATCCGATTTCAGAAGAACCCAGTGTCAGGGGCTCATGGCCTAGAAACCTTAACAGTAGGAGCCAGGGAAGTCTCTGCTCAGAGTGTTTTTTCTTCTCTTTCAGTAAAAACTGGCTCTCTTACTTTGAAGTGTCACCTGTTGAAAGCACTGACTTTTGGTTGCAGAACAAATCCAGGGGTCCCCTGCCTGTTTTGAGACAAAATCCTCGAATGGTTGCAGTTAGGACTACAACAAAGTGAAGAGGTTATTTTGCAAAACTCAAACAAGATAATGTTGAAATCAATATCGCTAAACATTTTCAATTACTCCCTCTATCACGAAGCTTTCCTTGAACTGCCCTGCTGTAATAAATCATTTTATCCTTTTACACTCTCCCCCCATGCTCCTTACCTGCACTTTCCTTCTAAGACTGACTTCATCTGATTGACAGTGTAGGCTTCGGACTGTGTTTTATTCATTCAATATCCTAGTATCTGGTATAGAACTAGGTAGGATGTAGCATGCTGTTAACACAGGACTACAAGGATGGAGAGGTGTTTGGCCTTCCATCTATTCTGTACCAACTGTTCCAGGCACTGGACACACTATGGTAAGTAGGACACTCAAAGTCTCTGCCCACAGGGAGGTTTCACTCTAGCGGGAAAGACAGATAAAGGAATTCAAGTGATATGTAATATAATAGCAGGCAGTGAAATGTCAACAAAAAAATAAAGAAGGATAAGGATGGGGTGGGACACTATTTTAGGAGAACCCAGAGGAGATGACCTGGGGGTGAATGAAGTCACACAGATACCCAAGGGAGGAGCACGACAGCAGGGGAATGGCATGAATGGGACAGTAAGGCTGCTGGGACCAGCAGGCACAGCCAGAGAGGAGGGGGACACTGGCAGAGCCACATCAGGTGTGGCCTTGCAGACCATGCAAAGGTTTATTTTCAGCATGGTGGGAAGCCAGTGGAGGGTTTAGACAAGGAGAGACAAGATAAGCAGTTCATTCTTAAAAGGTCATCCTAATGGCAATGTCCGGAATGGATTGCAGTGGGGTGGGACGAAACAGAGTTGGAGGAAAGGGCTCCAGAAAAGTGGACTCTGTGTGTAGGCAATGAAAGTGGGGAGCTGTGCTTAGATTAGCTTGGAGTTGAAATTACTAGGGCTTATTGGGACCTGTTAAATCTCTCCTATAAAAATCTATACTTCACGGGAGCTACTCTAACATGAAGGCTGATGCTTACTGCTCAGGCTATCATGGAACACAGGGGTTGTCATCATAAACATTATTGAGGACTCCAGAGAGCTTGGTTTATGTGGGTTAAATCTGATGATAAATTATTTTTAAATATTTATTGATTGGTTCATTTAAAATGACAACAATAAACTTAATAAACCATAACATATTAACAGAAATTACATGTTCTGTTTATTCTTTTAGAAATAACGTTTATAAAAATTAACTGTATTTTCCAAAACAAAAGAAATCAGTGAATGTAATGGGATTGCTTTATACTTTTGGTAATTCCTTTAATGTCAGTTAACAAAGGATAGCTGAGGTCCTATATCCGCTGAGGTCCCATATCCGCTGCTGTGTTCAGCCTACAGTGTACGGCACATCACGCAGGCTCTGGAAACTCAACCGTGCATGTAAGAGAAAGGGAAATAGGCAAGAGTGTTTGAATATTACTGTTTTAAAAGCTGCTCACAGCCTCCCTGAAAGGATCTTGATAATCTCCAAGTTTCCTTGGACTGCACTTTTGAGAACTCCTGGGGGTAAGATACGACTCTATCTAAAAGAGATAAAAACACAAGTCTCCTGTGTTAGCATGATAAAACCATTGTGGAATTCCTTTATCACTTATCATCACCAGTTTGGAGGTCCATAGAAAACTGGACCACAATTTAAAGATTGCTTTAAATTCAAGGGTCCATAACCTATTATTATTCCTGGATAACACGAATAGGGATAAGCATGAAACAGAAAATATTCGGACAGAAGAGGGCAAAGCAAAGGAAAAAAAAGGAACAGTCATGGGTCAATGAAAAGAAAGAGGCGAAAAAGGAGGAAGGAACGGGAGACGGATGATGAAAATTGCTTCAGATGGCTCAGTGGCTCATATCAGTTCCCCCTTCTGATCTGTTGTAACAAGTCGGCTTTGCTTAGGCAGCGCAGTGGCAAATGGTGTGCTCAGGGGCCTTGTCCCCAGAGGGGGCCCCGAGGAGGAGACGCTCATGTCTAAAGCCATATGTTGGTCTCACATTCCTCCCTGGGGTGCAAAAATAACCCCCACCAAAGCTTTTCCAGATCACGTGCCAACACTTCATTCCTCCGCATGAGACTCGGCTTTAATACTGTAACCGTCGTAACATCTGCTCTAGGTGAGTGTGACTGAATGTAAAGTAACTGGCACCTTCTCTGGCTGGATCAGAAATCAAAGAGTGTGCTCAGATAACCCCAGGAGTGAAGGAGGAAGGAGGAACGTCATCCTCTCCAAAATGGGAATCAGCCCACAACCAGCTTTTCTCTCCAGGAAACATAATGAATCGGGAAATGACATTCAAGTTTTGACGAAAGGAGCCATGGGAATCCACGACATCAAACTGATGCGGGAGATATCAGAACAGGTTTTAATGAACCAGGCACAAGTTTCCAAAGGAGTTCTACTGAGCTCCTTTCAGTTTTATCAAACACAAGCCCAGCTGCTGCTAAAATTAATGCAGCTTAAAGTTTCAGTGCTGGGTGAAAGGTGGCCCAAATTTCAGTGACCTACTCAGTCCTCTTGGGGGTATGGGATTTGGTATTCTGCCACACACGTGACACCATTGAGAAAGGTTATTTAGGCCCATTGGGGTTGGTGGCAGGAGTCTATTCTTTGCAGCTAGAGCATGTGGACCCCAATGGATTAGTCTTGGGGTTGTGTGGAATTAATTAGTTTGAGGTTGTTTTTTTTTTTTATCTAAAAAATTTCTTCTTTTTCTTTTTTAAAATGCAAATGAGGATGGCACTGGTGTCTCAAGGCTTTGAAAAGCGGTCGGCCTGTTGTGCAGCGGTGCGTGGCTCAAAGCAAAGAGGTTAGGGAACAAGGCTTCCCGAGAGCAAGGTGTGTTCCAGGGATGTAAGAAGGCCACAACTCATTTACAACTTGATAGGTGCCGCTGACGTCACTTTATATTTTCGTAGGTTTTAATAGTAATACATGTACATTGTTCTTTTTTGGAAAATAAGCACGTCTGAAACATTCCAAAGATTCTTGCAAAAAAGATCACTCTTTTATTTGCGGCTCTAAGTTAAGTAAAAAACACAGTGTGGACTGTCTCTGTGTGTGAAGATTTCACATTGAGTTGCTCACTGGGTAAAATTTCGTTCTGTTTTGTGAAAAGAGGTAGATGGAAGTCATTAGCCACTGGCGACGTGTTATCAGTTCTTGCTGGTTTACTCTAATCGCATAGGAGACACTAATAAAATGGGCTGCCAAGGCCACTTGCTGGCAGATTTGTAAAGCAGGAAGTAATTCTCTCTGTCTTATTTCCTCTCAAAGACCGTGGGCATCATAGTGACAGTAAAAAAAGTTGTGTCATGGACTCTACCGTCAGGGACATCTGTGACTGGATTTCATTCTTTCAGTTCTTGATTCAACAAGGATTTATTAAATGCCTACTGTGTGCTGGACTCTGTTTGAGGCATGGGGATGCAAGAGTGGAAAGATAACAAGCACAGGTGCCCACCCGCTAGCCGGGAGGCAGCCACCGTTATCCAGGTGACAGGCTCAGAGCTCAGCCTTGCACCCTGCCAGTTTTTAAGCTGTTAACTTTTCAGCTGCGAATCTCCCCTCTATACAGAGCTCTGTGGGGATGATCTGAGACTCTGTAAACCTTCTCCTTTGCCAGCTGGCTTCCTGTAAAGGCCTGCCAATAAGGATCCTCAGGGAAGTCCAGGGAGGCGGAGAAGGGCTTTTCTTCTCCCTGATTTCTTGTTGATCCTCTCTGCTTCATCCCTGCAATGACCTTGGCCTGACAGCAGCAGCTGGGTCCAGCCTCCACCCTCTTTTGGAACCCTCACAGCCAGCCTGTTGGCATGTCCTTAGAAGTAACAGCAACAGCGGGCATGCTCCTCTTCAGAGGTCTGAGCTCTAGCGCTGCAGGGTTCTTCTCTGAGTTTCTCCACTGTGATAATTCCAACCCCTTTTCTGGATCGCAGCTGCTCCTGCTGTTGTATTTCAGAGTTACCTAGTGATCCCTCTTGCCCATTCAGCCCTCTGCCATCTGGAAACCAACTCCCCATAGTAAATTTCATGTTAAAGTGCCTCGTGTGGCTCTTGGTTTCTTGACTGGGCCTGACATTCCCAGACCATGCTTTTTTTTTTTTTTTTTTTTTGAGATGGAGCCTCAAGCTATCCCCCTGGGTAGAGTGCCATGGCATCGCAGCTCATAGCAACCTCCAACTCCTGGGCTCAAGCGAGTCTCCTACCTCCGCCTCCCAAGTAGCTGGGACCACAGGCGCCCGCCACAACACCCGGCCATTCTTTGGTTGCAGCCATCATTGTTGTTTAGCGGGCCTGGGCTGGGGATTCGAACCCGCCACCTTAGGTGTACGTGGCTGGCGCCTTAGTCGATTGAGCCACAGGCGCCGAGCCGACCATGCTGATTTGTCTCGGGATGTTGAAGATGTGTAACAAGGATGCGGGGGGATACCAGTTGGGGATGAAGTGCGTCATCTTGGTATAGTCACCATTTCCAATAATGAAAGAGGAGCGAGTGAGTTCTTTTATTTAGTTGCATATTTTGCACAATTCAAAGAAGGGAAAATAAAAGTGATTACTAAGAACAGATCAACATCACATCTTTGTGAAAGAGAAACACGTATCAGGACCGGCTTGCCTTAAACACGTGTTAGAGCTATTAGGAGAAACACGTTCAAAACCTTCTACCAAAAAATAACTGGATGTTACGAATCCATATTCTTTCCTTTTTTTGACTTGGGAACAATCTTACTGTTATTCTTCTCTGGCAAATTTCTGCAAATTCACTTTATCTCTATCCTCTCCTTAGGTAATACAGATGACTTTAACCAGAGTATGCATAGACTTTTTAAATAAAGAATGCACTTCACAACACTCATTAACACATCTGAGCCCACTTTAAAGCCCTGTTCTTACTAGTCCTTTATGTGAATTTCTAAGTACAGAATAAAATTGTTCCGACGTGCAATCTAGCATATAATGAGCTGGACTTGACAGAGACAACTTGCAAACTGGATCGATATTTCCCTCTCGAGTATTAATCTGCTATTCCAGTGCTGTTAGGTTCATAACATGTACGCACTTAATCATCTCCTATGAAATGAAAATAGTAATCTGTCTGAGTATCAAGTGTCTGTCCCTCCACTTGCCATGCCCTATTGAAGTGACTTTATTGTGTTCTAATAGACAGAAGTCTGGCAAGAAGGTACAGGTCTCTGTTCACAGGTGATGGGGAAAAGCCTAAAATGCACAAGGTTAGTTTGACCTAATTTTAAAGAAGTGAAAACCAGGTGCCTTTCAGTGAAAGATTATATTGAGTTTAATTAATAATTAAATATCACTTGATAAGTCTTCGTAAAGATTTTCCAGATTGTGCCGTTGACGACAATTCCCAGAACCTGAAAACCACCCTAATGACTCAGTAATGTGCCCCTTTATGTCAGACTTCTAATTCCTTGTTATTCATAAAATGGAGGAGGGCCTCTTTAAATTGTCAGATGAAAGATTATGAAAACATAGTTGTTGTTGATAGATTACTGTATGATTTTTTGGCATTTAACTAAGGCTACAACAGAACACTGTCCATTTCCTCAGTCTTTACATGCATTAAAAGATAATAAGGATTGACCTGGTGTTGAATCCTATTTCTTTCCAGCATTAGATTATATTCTTCTGAGCCTCCATGAACTGAAAAAGGAATCTATTACCTTCAGAAGTGGATTCCCAGTAACATTTCACTTCTTTTGTCCAATAATTACATTTCGGAATCTGAAATATAATTACATTCCTTTAATCAGCCGTGTCTGAGTCATGATTGCAAGGTTACCACAACACAGAGAAATAATCTAACACTTAGAGCTTCAGATATATAAAATAAATACATTTTTTCCTTATACTTTTCAGGTTCCAATATATTTATAGATGAGAAATATAATGGGATGGTCAATAAAAGATTTTCCAATGTAAGATTATATTACGTTACAAATTACACGAGAGAAGCCGTATAAAAAGACTTCACAAAGAGGCAAAGGGTTCAGTAAAACGTCCAGCCATCAAAGACCATTTTCATGTATGTTTTAAGTAGGTGATGGTGGGTATCAAAATACTGTGGCCTTTAGATTCTATTGCATTTATTTTAAAATGTAACAAAACGCTTGATGTCTACAGATGTGAATATTTCTAATATGCTAAAATTATGTCCTCGTAACTATTTAAACTAATACTGAAATACTTTAGGTAACGACCTAAGGACACCTCCTTTTCACACCTATTTGAGGGCCGATGAGTGAGAAAGTCTGCAGATCGCTGGCCTACTGAGACCAGCAACCAGTGGGAGCAGAGGGGTCAGGGGTTTGAGTGCTGAATGCTGTCTCTGCGTTAACAAGCAGATCCTGCGTCCAGCAACAGAAAGTCTCTTTACAAGATTCACTGGTGTTCTTGGGCTCAGGACACTGCTTCTTAAATGTGGATCACTACCAATAGTAACAATTACAAAACTGCACTTCATATTTTTCTGGCACATCCATTAAAACAATTTTTAGAATTAAAATATTGGCATTAATGTTTCAATGCCATATACAGTATTTCCTTCTGCTAATATCCCAGGGATCATCATCTCAGCACTTTGCTTGGCATGCACAAGAGATCTAATAAATGTGGAATTTAATTAACATTAGACTTTTGTGTTTGAAAAAAATAGCCCTTCAACCTCAAGAAATAAATATAACTCTACACAGGTAGAGAAACTGTCGCTTTATTCCATAACGGCCGCAGCTTAGATACCATCTCTGACCCAGCCGCGTGCGTCTGACCGAGACTGGCTACCTGTCACTCTTTGCTCTATGCTGGGATTGAAAGTTCTGAACGGGACTTTGAAGTCTGCAGGAGCTGCAAGTTGTGGAACCCTATAGCTTACAAATCCTGAACCCTGTAGGTTCCCGCCTGAATCTGTAGCCTCTAGATGTAACTACAGATTGTAAAAACCGTGATTACTCGGGGCAGATGTAAAGCTCTTTGTATCGCATATGACATTGGAAAGGACAAAATTAATCTCGCCAATGTTACTGAAATGTAAATGTCAACACACTCTCAATTCTGGATGTATCACAAACTTGGGTTCAGGCACAGGCGGAGCCTGGAGCATTTCAAAAGCAAAATCTCAAGGCTGAAAGACAAAAGCAGAAATGCAAGCGGTTTCCTCCTGTTCCATTTGCAAATGTGCTTAGCACAGGCTCTGTCAGATCCTTGCTCCCAGAATCCAACACCAGTCACTCTGTTTAAATAATCTGTCCGCATCATCCTCTCTCCTCTTTTCTGCAGAGAACTGACTGTATCCTTGAAACTGCTTTTATATGAGATTTGCTCCATTTCCTGCCTCCAGCCTCACGTGATTTTGCCCTCAAATTGATTCTAAAAAGCACACAAGTCCATGGAAAGTATATTCTGTCCTAGCCCAGCCTTACTACTGAGCAATCTCTTTGCTTCTATAATTTTTCCTGATCATACTACAGAGAGCCCGCTGTCCCTGCGAGTGTGCCTTTGTTCATACTTTACAAGGTTGGTGAGGCCACTGTGAAAATAATTTCACCACCTGGGGAGTTCATGGATCAGGCTGTTTCTTAGTTGTGTACTTGGGTTATTCTTTATCTTCTTAAAATAGCCAAGAAGGGAGTCAGAAGGTAGAGGAGGAGGAACCAACCCTGGGAACACCTGAGGTATTTGGTGAGAAGGATGAGCCTCAGGTCAAAACTCTGGATTTGTCTCTGCCCTTATATGTGCTATCTGGAAAGAATTTCCTAACAAGTATCATTGCAAACACATGCCATTCCCAGGGTAGCCGAATGTAGGATTTAATCAATGGAACGGATCTAGTTTTAGTTCCTGTACTGCTTGTACTTTTCAATAACCTCCATATCGAAGTGGCACATTTCAGTGGACACGTTTATTAGCAGTGGCTTCGTTAGACTAAGAAAGGGCAGCGTTTCCAGCCCTTAGAGGATTAGAACTTTCACACATACCCACAGTAAGGATGGATTGTAACACACTAACAACCACATGAGTTGTATTTAACTTATGCTACTTTTGAGCCCAGGGCCTTGGGAAGCATATAAAGTCACACATCTCTTCCCCTAATAAAACACTGTGGCCCCAGTGGAAAAAATTTTTCTAGTGTGGCAGTCTGTGTGTTAAAGTCAGAAGTTGGGGATGGTTAATGAGTTTTCTTGTAATGCTGGGCAGTAATGGAAACCCTTAGAAAGATTCAGCCAGCTGGGTCTTGTTTAGTGGGGAGAGATCAGTGCACTGCGACCTCCCTTCAGGTGACAGCACACACCCTGAGGGTCTGAGTCCCAGTGGCAGCTGGATCCATCAGGAGACTCAGTCACAGCCGCAGCCCCTTGACACTCCCAGTCTGGACCACGTCAAGGCTCCAGGACCAAACACTTCAAACCGCTCATCTGCCCTGATGAGTTCTGAGGTGCTTGAAACATCTCAGAAAAAAAAAAAGATGTATTATGAGCATTGATCACTGCCTCTGTGAAGAGGAGCACGTGGCCATGTGGGTCAGGACTGTTAATAATCTGCTGTGTTAAGAGGGGAAGGGATAATAAATTAGAGAGCACTTAACGTTGGCACCACTGACCGTGGGCTGGGAATTGATAGGTCTAGGGGTGAGGCCAAGTCCTGCACCAGTGCTAACAAACCGCCTAAATCCTCACGCTCCTTCAGAGAGCGCTGCTTCCTCATGAGAGCTTGGCTGGACCCTGGCTGGACCCCCAGGAAAAGCTTGTCCTTCCAGCCCTGTTCAGTGGGGCTGTTAGTTATTGTTCTCCTATAGCGTTATATCAAAGGTGGAAGGTTGGGGTGTGAGTCAGTTTTCCCAGCCACCCCACTGCCACGCCACATAGGCATAGATTTGCTCTGTGTAAAACTCGGACCTTGGGAGGTTGATAGCACTAAGCTGTAGCACGGTGTACCTGGTACACTATTGCTATAGAAACCTGATGTCATTTTCATCACAAATTTCCACTCCAACTACTGTCATGATTGTAGGTACTTCAGGACCCTGGAGGATGGATAATGATCCAACTCCCGTTGGGGCCTTAACAATCCCCTGGACCTTCTAAATCAATGGATTTCAACCACGTAGGTAGAAACCTGGGAGTTCTCTTTGACCCCCTTCCTCTCACTATCCAGCCCTACCTAATTACCTCTGGACTCCTGAGTTCTGTTCCTACCCCTGTTGCCAACCTCACACTTCTTAATCCCCAGTCAGCAGAAACTGGCACAAGACTGAACAGGCATTTATACGGGCAAGGTTTATGGGGGGATTGAACAAAAGGGAGGCAGTGCTGGGTAACTGGTTAAGGAGCACCCCGATTGGCTCTCTGTAGAGGACGCCAAGAGCCAGATGACCTCTGAGCAAGATGATTTGCAGCTGGGGGCGGACCCGCGGGCAATTCGTCCGCAGGTGCTCCTTGTGGAGAAAGAGCCGAGCCCAGGGCGATCCTTAGGCACGTAGTCATTGTCTAATACTCCCCTCACCTGTCTTGTACTGTCTCAATAAAAGGCTACCATGGAGGTTGCTTGGGGCTACCCTGCTATCAAAGTTAGCCCACCTCCTGCAAGCTTGTACTTCTAATCCGAGTCACGTCTGGTTCCTTCCTGCGGAGATGAAGACCAGGGCCATAGGGGCTGCGACAGCTCTCCAACAAAGGGCTGGGGAGGAGGACTCCTAGAGAGAGAAGGTTTGATGCTCGTATTGAATTCATGGCAGGTAGAGGTGGAGTTTGGCTGGCAGCTGCCTATCCGGCGATCATGTTTCTTCTTGTATCACATGTCTGATTAGCATGTTTAAGCTCTGTCCTTGGGCATGACTTTTAGCATTAAAATGAGTCAATAAGTTTATGAGTGGTCAGCTTTGGGCTTCATCTTGGCAGTAGCAGTTTGCCCTGGCTTTGACTGAGGTGGGGGAACCCGGCTCCAACGGTTGCCAAGGGTCCTGTTAAAGGAAGCAGAACTACCTTCTGCTGAAACTAGGTGTTAATCATTTTCAAGCTCTTGTTCGGTATTGCAAACACCCTTCAGCTTGACTCACGGTGTAGGTAGGTAGAGGAAGTCCACCTCCTATACCAGCTCACCACCAGGCCCTCGTTTGAAATCTTAAGTGTCTCTCTACTTCCTAATACCTTCATCCAATCTCTTTTCTGCATGGCCACCAGATGATAATATTTTATTAAACATAGCTGTGTCAGTTCTGTATTTAAATGCTTCTGTTGCTTTTCTATCAATTTTCTACCAGGTGGTGTTTATGAGCCTTACCAGGACAGAGCCCCATGAGCTAACCCCGGGAGCCGCTTCCTCCTTCTCTCTCCAGCTCATCTTCCCGGGTTCACCACTTGCTGCCATGGACCTGTGGGCAGCAGCACTGGATGGCTGTCACTCCCTGCGCGCACCATTCTGTGCCTTCCTTCCGTGCTTTAACTCACACTGTTCCAGGTACCTGCTCTTCTGTTCTCCCCACACTTGAACTCCATTTGCTTTCAGGACCTCCTCTGTGATAGTCACTGGGAAGACGTCTCCTGCCCCATGTGTCCGGTAACCTGTCCCCAGCCCCCAGACTACCCCGGGCACCTTTCCACCACTGTGCTCATTACTTTTCATTCATTTACGACTTGGAATTGTCTGCTTATGTCTCTCTCCCCACCTAGACTTAGACTCTGAGTTCCTCGAAGTCGTGGAAGGGATCTTATTCAAATTCCTAGTTTAATGCTTAAGCATAAAGTGATGACATCTGAGAAATAATGATAAAAATAGTGACAATATAATGAGAGTCTCCTATGCACAGGCATTAAATATGCATTTGCTATATCTTATACCATGTAGCTCTCACCGCAGCTCTGAAAAGGTGGTGATTGTTCTGCCCATTTTGTAATGAGGAAACTCGAAGTCAGACAGATGGAGCAACTTGCCCAAGGGCACCTGGATGGTGAGTGGCAGGATTAGAATTTGAATCTCCGTCTGTTTTACTTCAGAACACACATTCTGTTTACTATAACCACATGCGAAGGTCATTCTGGAAGGGTGCTCTGCTCTCTGAATCTTAATGAGAGGGGAGGGAATGAAGCCGTTGATGAAGCTGGCATGTCATGTCTGGCTGGACACCACGCCCCAGACCAAGCGCAGCGTTTCATCACTGCCTGTATTTCTACGTTCTTCACCCATGAGCATCTTGTGGCCGTGGACACTCAGAGATATTTAATGGACTGACTTACTGAAAATGTAACTATTAGTAGTTCATAGAGCAAACAATAAAACAAAGAACATGCCATTCAGATTTGGTTGTATTTGGAAATTGAAGACATTATAGAAAAGGAACGTATATAGACATGATTTCACCTGGAGTTATTTTTCCCCATGATTTGTAGATTTACTTTTATGAAAAAGCATTAAATGTGCAATTAAAGGCATCAATATAGTTAACAAATTTAACATAGTTGCAAATTTTATTTTATTTTTGTTTTGTTTTTGTTTTTTTTTGAGACAGAGCCTCAAGCTATCCCCCTGGGTAGAGTGTCATGGCATCACAGCTCAGAGCAAACTCCAACTCCTGGGCTCAAGCAAGTCTCCTGCCTTTGCCTCCCAAGTAGCTGGGACCACAGGCACCTGCCCCAATGCTGGCTATTTTTTGGTTGCAGTCATTGTTGTTTTGGTGGGCCCGGACTGGATTCAAACCCACCACCTTAGGTGTATGTGGCTGGTGCCTTAGCCACTTGATCCACAGGCATCAAGCCATTTTATTTTTTATTTCTTATAGCATAACTGTGTACATTAATGCAATCATGGGGTACAGTGTGCTGTTTTCTTTTTTCTTTTTTTTTTTTTTGAGACAGAGCCTCAAGCTATCCCCCTGGGTAGAGTGCCATGGCATCATAGCTCATAGCAACCTCCAACTCCTGGGCTCAAGCGAGTCTCCTGTCTCTGCCTCCCAAGTAGCTGGGACCACAGGCACCCGCCACAACGCCCGGCCATT
>CAUYQV010136331.1:0-20669 GCA_963574575.1 Galagoides demidoff | reverse complement strand
CATTTGTTAACATTTTCAGCTATTTCTTTCCTTAGAGTTTCATAGTTCTCTTTATAGAGATCTTTCACATCCTTTGTTAGGTAAACTCCTAAATATTTCATCTTCTTTGGCACTACTGTGAACGGAATAGAGTCCTTGACTACTTTTTTCAGCTTGGCTGCTGTTGGTATATATAAAGTCTACAGATTTATGAGTGTTGATTTTGTAACCTGAGACACTGTTATATTCCTTGATCCCTTCTAGGAGTTTTGTAGTAGAATCCCTGGTGTTTTCCAGATATACTATCATATCATCTGCGAAAAGTGAAAGTTTAATCTCTTCTGACCCTATATGGATGCCTTTAATTACCTTTTCTTCCCTAATTGCGATGGATAAAACTTCCATTACGAAAAAATATGGAACGCTTCACAAATTTGCGTGTCATCCTTGCACAGGGGCCATGCTAATCTTCTCTGTATCATTCCAATTTTAGTATATGTGCTGCTGAAGTGAGCATGAGTATAAATGTCTTAACACAATAATTAAGTAAATGAGATGAAGGATATATTATCCAGTATGATGTAAGCATTCCAAATTGTACGTGATATCAGCACATTGTACCCCATAAAAGCATTAATGTATTCATGATCTACCTCTTTATGATTTAATAATAATAATAATAAAAAAGACCTCAAGGGAAGTGCAGTGAAGAATGTTGGGCCTAACAAAATGTATGTCTCTTGTCTCTGTGATCTTATTTTCCCAGTATACCTTGGTTACCTTATTAGCTTTTTGATGTCTTACATATTTTTGTATTTCATCTAGCTTTTCTATTTGTTCTTGGTAGGAAAGTTTATCTGATAATATATAGGATATTATTTTTATCACAGTATTTCCTACCAAAAGTACTAATTTTTATTTTGTTCAGGATAGTTTATGATGTGATTAGAAACAGTGTCCAGATGACATTGTGGCTTATCATAATGAATAAAAGTGTATGTATCTCCATAGGTACATGTCTGTCCTGAATAAAAAGTAGATCGACTACACACGATCACTCAAAGACCCTTCCATCCTCCACTTTCTGAAACACATGGGCTTTCTTGTAGCAGAAGAAGCTTGTATGAGCTCTTATCCTTACTCTTCTATGATTTAACCAACACACCTGCTCATGACCTATTGGTCAGAACTAGTCATCTGGTGATGTTTAACTGAAAAAAAAAAAAGGGGGCTGAATAATATACTCTCATGTGTTCTTGGAAGTAAAAGAAATCTGGTAGGTAGCCATCAGGGAAATTAATGTTTACTGAATACCTACTATATGTCAGGTCCTATGATAGGAGACTCACATGTATGTGTTATTTCTGTTATTTCTTACTAGAGTGCTGTAATATAGGTACTAATAATCTTATTTTTAAGATGAGAAAACTAAGGATTATTCAGTTTTAGTGTTTGTCTGTGGATAGGTGGCACACCATAGTGACATAATCAGGATTTGAATCTAGAGTGTCTTCTATTTAAAAGTCTTCTTTTTTTCCACTAGGACATAATTTAATGAAATAAATAAACAAGTAAATAAACAAATATATAAATGAACAAATAAAGAAATAATATATGTTGTGGTAAATGGCATAGTCATCTAAGTTTCCCTTTAGAAAAAATTATTGCTGACTTAAAATTTACTCCTTGGTGAAAAGTATCAACAAAAAAATTCTGTCATCTGCCACCTGTGGGATGAATTATTAGCTCATAGGAACTGCATTCTGGAACTACTAACTCAAAAAAATTATCCTCATGTCTATCACTGTAGAAGATAAAATCAGGTTTTTTTTGTATAAAGGATTTATAGATTGAAAATAAGGATTATAAAACATAAGCAAATTAAGTGGGCAATTTTGGCATAATACATGGGAGATTTTCAACATATGTAGTGTGGTATAGCACCAAGCTGTGACTGGCACATTGCATTTTTAATGATTAAAATGCCAATATGTTTTGATCTCAAACAAATAAACCTGGGAAGAAGACATACTGAGTTGGACATAATGCACTTTGAATAAAGAAGGAGTTCATGGCTTAGAAAAAACATGACCGCACAAACCCACTTTCTCAATTTCCTTTTGTGTTTGGGACAGATGTGTTCTGACAGCTATGAAAAGGTGTTTAAAGGCTGTACTGCTGTTTCATAAACATTTCATATTATGTGAAAGGTTAATTGTTACTGCACCAAAGCCTGAAATGTAGAATTATGACTTAGGATGACATGCATTTTGGGTAGTAAGGATGGGGGACAAGGGATCTCAGTCATATACCAGGTACTGGGCCAAGTGTTTTCCATACAGTCGCTCATAGCTGAGTTTTGAAAAAAGAAGTCCAATATTCCAAATTAGTCTTACTGTTATGCAAATTGAGTACACCAACACCTACAGGGTTCTGGAAAATCCCCATGAAGGTTGATAAAGTTAAGTTTGAGAAAGTTGAAGCTAGTTTCAGTGAAATTTAATCAAATGTCAGAGAGTCTTTCGGGAGGAAAAATGCAGAAGAAATCACTGCTGCTGTGACCCTTGCAAGGCAGCATTGTAAACAGGTTCATAGTTTCGGAATTAACTAAACTGTTGAAAATGGGGCTTGTGACTTTCAAGTGTTTTTTATGACCATTTATTTACAAAAATCTTTGTAAACATTATACTCCCAAGATGAATGTGTTTTTCGTGATAATTTTGCAATCTCTTTGCTTCCTTTCAGTTCTTTAGAGTGGTCACAGAAAAGGGCTGCTGTCAATAAAACAGTAATTTGGCTTTTGAGCCAAACTCACATCGTAGCTTCTTTTATTACCACTAACTGTTGATTGCAGCCTCAAGTGTTCACCCCTCTTTTACAAGGTCTTGCAACCATTGCTTTATGCTGCTAATGAGACTATCTTCCTTCTTGTGCCTCATACACGGCACTCAATGAAGTACACCAAGTTTTCCTTCACAATATTATGTCATGAAATTCCTCAGCCTGTACTGCTCGCCCAGTAGAGGATTATGCATGTAGAGAAACTTGAATTTTTTTTCATGGATTGCCTTTAGAATGAGTATTTTTATTTACTCACTTATTTAAAAATATTAAAGGAATATAAGTTTTTTGTACCATGGATGCCTTATATAATAGTTAATGTAAGTCAGGGATTTTAGTGGTGTCCATCACCGGGATAGTGTTCATTGTGCCCAAGTGGTAAGTGTTTATCCCTCACCCACTCTCACATCTTCCCTCTTCTTGTTTCCAATGTCCTTTACATCTCTTTGTGCCCATCATTTAGCTCCCAGTCGTTAGTGAGAACATGTGTTCGTTTTTCCATTCCTGAGATACTTAGAATGGTGGTCTCCAGTTATATCTAAGGTGCTGCAAAGGACATTATTTCATTCTCTTTTATGGCTGAGTAGAATTCCAGGATATCATATATAAAGATATATGATATCTTTATCCACTCATGAATTAATGGTCATATAGGTTTCATTCCACATCTTTACAATTTTGAATTGTGATGCAATAAACATTAAAGTGCAGGTATCTTTTTGATAAAATGATATCTTTTCTTTGGGTTGACATACCAGTAGTTGGGAGTGCTGGACTGAATGATAAGTCTACATTTATTTCTAGTCTTACAGCTCCCACCTGCCACCTGGTGGGAACGACCCTTCAGTCCAATGCTCTGCCAGGGATCCACTAGCCTCTAGCTACCATCACACCTGGACCCAGGTGGAGTAAATGCTTGCATCCCTGACACCCATGACCACTACCTAGATAGCCTTATGCAGCTGCCAGTGTTACCACCACAGAAAGACTGGGGCAATCTTGTATAATGCCAGCCACCAGGGAGTGGGATTACCCAGCTCCCCACCTAAGCTTCCATTAGTAGCCTGGAGAACAACTCACTGTTCCACACAAAGATCACCCAGCACTGGTTTGGACTGTGACAATCACAGGGGAATAGGATGACACAGAGCTGTTGCATTCCAGGCTCTCTATGCATCTGCCCCTCTCCTGCCAGGACAGTCCTTCAGAGCAGGTCACAAAGGTACCATCTAGGGAATGACCTCCTCACTAAGTAGTTAAGTGCCCAGCAAAGGATAAGAGGTGTGCTGCAAACCTATCTGGTTGAGCTTAAAGAAAAGGTTTCAGATAAGGAGTAATCAGCAAGAGAACTCAAGCTTCTTGGACACCCCCAAGCTATCACACTAGATCTATAGCCATGGACTCTAAACATAAGGAAAATGAAATGAGTATTTTAAAATTTTTTAATAACTTGCTCTCCAAATTAAAACTTGGATTTGAAAAGGGCACTTTTTGTGTGTGTGCCACATGTATTTTAAAGAACAGCATGAGAGATTTTAGTATGTGATTGCGTCAAAATGTTTTGGGTTATGCTGTCGTCACATCACAAATGCTTTAGTGGCTTAAAACAAGGTCTATTTCCTGTCTGTGCTTCATGGTCATCATGGTTTTGAGGGAGCTCTGCTTAAGATCATTCTCACTCTGGGACTTAGATTATTGTAGCCACCACCATTCTTAACCTGTGAGTTACTATGGCAGAAAAGAAGAGAACTCATTTATTGGTTTTTAAAGCTTTCTCTAGAAGTGACAGATATCACTTCTATTCACATTTCATTGGCAAGAACAAATTACTTGGCTATGCTTTATTTTAATCAAGGAAGAAAATTGCAATCCTGCCATATTTTCCCCAATGGGGATATTTGAAATATTTGTGACAGTTCTAATGACCCCCCCATAGTAATTATGTATGTATTTTGTTTTACACATTTTAAAGAAAGGTTTTATTGAGGAATATGCAATTTTGAATATTTATTTTTTTGTCTAGGTTATTTACATCCCCTCATTTTATGTAATGATTAGTTTTAGAATCTATTCATAAAAGTTTATGAATTTGCAAATAATAGTAATCTTCAAGTACCAGGTATAAAATGGGCTGATTTCTGTCTTTCCATGGGGGCACCAAAATATTATAATACCCATTGGGTTAATCTGTATTTTTCTTCCAACATTTTATTATGAAAAATTTCCAAACATGCAGAAAATGGAAATAATTTAATATGGAAAAAGCATTTACTGGTGGCGCCTATAGCTCAGTAGATAGGGTGCCAGCCACATACACTGAGGCTGGCGGGTTCAAACCCGGCCCTGGCCAGCTGAAAAAACAACGACAACTGCAGCAAAAAAATAACTGGGTGTTGTAGCAGGCATCTGTAGTCTCAGCTACTTGGGAGGCTGAGATAAGAGAATTGCTTAAGCCCAAGAGTTTGAGGTCGTTGTGAGCTGTGATGCCACGGCACTCTACCCAGGGACATATACTGAGACTCTGTCTTAAAAAAAAAAAAAGAAAGAAAGAAAGAAAAAGAAAAAGTATTTACTTACCAACTACCTTCAACACTTTCTGTCCTTAATGATTTACCTACCATCTGTCCATCTCTCTATCCAACCATTATTCTGTCTTTTTGATGCATTTCAAAGTAAGTTGCAGAAATCAATACATTTCCACCTACATGCTTCAGCATACTATCAGCTAGACTTTAATGTTTATTTACAGTCTTTTTCTTTTGACTGTGCACAAATCATAAACATACTATTTAGTGAGTTTTAACAAATGCAGCATTTGTTCATATCAAAGCCCTTTCAAGATATAAAACCTTACCATAAACCTTTAGACATCCCTTTGGTCCTTCTCAGCCAATCCCCATTCCACTCCTCCATCCCCTGTAAGCAACCCTTCTTCTGGTATATTTCCCCTCAAATACATTTTTATTCAGTTCTCAAACTGTAATACTGACTTTTAGACAGTGGCTCAGTTAGTTCAGTTTCTTTAAACTTAGTTGGATTTATTTGAAATCTGTTTCATGCATTCATTTTTCAGGGGTTCACCAGAGATTTGGCCAGAATTTATATACAGGATTTGGGGAGTCTCTCTGGCTTTCTCTTTTCTAGTCTTCCTTTTTCACACTGGCTGTGGTTCCTCCAAACTCTGCTCATTAGTTATTTAAGTCAGAAAGACAATGGTTTTTTTTAATAGGGATTTTAACCACCAAGCATAGCACTGGCAAGGGCTTGGCCTCAGGTTAAAAGGCCTGAAAAATTCACCTGGTACTATGTCTTCTGGAAAATGTCATCTCCCCTGAAGAAAATGCCTGTGTTTATTTTTCACCTAATACATTCACGTAATTATTAGAAATTTTCTCTAGAATTTATAGTTACCTGGGGGATAGTCCTATAGAAGTTTACTTAACATTGAAAACAGAACCCAGTTATTATGGTTTGAAATCTCATTTTTAGCAATATATGAAGGAATTCTTTAACTTGTGACTTTTTTGTCAAAAAAGGATTCATTATAATTCATTAACCAGTAATTCTATAAAAACAGTTGTTCATAGTTTGCTGACTCAATTGATTTGAATAGATATATCCATCCAATCATAATATGTAGTCTAGTCCTTTTCATAATCCAGTTAAAAACCTCAGCTGGTGGGTGGCTACAGGAAAGATCTCTATCTTTGTCTTAATCTTTTTCCTTCATTTTTCTTAATTTGCACCTAGTGTATTGCTTCTTTTCTTCATTCTTCTTACTCCTGTTACTGCATACATTGTTTCAAGGATCTTAGCATTAATTAAGAAACTTTACTATTTCTCCATATACTATTATTCAAAGTTTGCACTTAGGTACCAAGCCTTAAAAAACAATTTTAATGGGATGGATCACTTTTTCTATTAATTCCACTTTAAGATTTTAAAAACTATTTTGAATTACAACATTTCTGTTGTCTTTCCCTAAATATTTTGTTCTCCTCTTCTTTCCTCTGTGACTCCACTATATTCTTTGATATCCTGGTGGAAAGAAATCAGAATTTAGTTTGAAAATGACCTTACGGCTTGGCGCCTGTGGCTCAAGTGGCTAAGGCACCAGCTACATACACCTAAGGTGGTGGGTTTGAATTCAGCCTGGGCCTACCAAACAACAATGATGCTGCAACCAAAAAACAGCCAGGCGTTGTGGTGGGCGCCTGTGGTCCCAGCTACTTGGGAGATGGAGGCAGGAGACTCGCTTGAGCCCAGGAGTTGGAGGTTGCTGTGAGCTGTGATGCCACAGCACTCTACCCAGGGGGAAAGCTTGAGGCTCTGCCTCAAAAAAAAAAAAAAAAAGACCTTACTATGACTCCTGTTATATTTCTTGAATTATAGACTTGCATGTCACAAGATCAAATATCTTTCCTGACTACTGATGTTTGAGGAAGGTATTGTGTGTGTATATATATACATATACATATATATATATACACATATACACATATATATACACATATACATATATATACATATACATATATATATATACACATATACATATATATATATATATATATTTTTTTTTTTTTGGTAAAGACAGAGTCTCACTTTATTGCCCTTGGTAGAGTGCTGTGGTGTCACACAGCTCACAGCAACCTCCAACTCCTGGGCTCAGGCGATTCTCTTTCCTCAGTCTTCTGAGTAGTTGGGACTACAGGCACCCACCCCAATGCCCAGCTATTTTTTTGTTGCAATTGGGCCCGCGGCTGGGTTTGAACATGCCACCCTTGGTATATGGGGCTGGCGCCCTTCCCATTGAGCCACAAGCATCGCCCGAAGGTATTGTATATTTGTTTCCTGACTATTATGAATAGTTTCCTTCAGTTCTTAAACCAGTTATGCCTTTTCTATTTCAAAAAATCTTAAATCTATTTAAGTAGCTCACAAAATGGCTTGAACTTTAGAACACCCTATTAGCATAACAGATCACTTCCCTGGGCTTCAGTCCCAGAGTCATAGATGAAATAAGTCTTGAAAAAGGCCAGAATCTGAGTTTCTAGTGCATTGCTACAGAGATTCTCCTGATGACAGAATCTCATGTCAAGTTACCCAGTATAATTACACTGTCAATTTATTAATTGGTAGGCAGGTGCCACTATGCTCCTGGTGCAGGGGGAGAAATCAAGGCACAGGCAAGAAGTACAATGAAGAGTTAAAGAACTTTAGAGTTAGTGTTGACTTTCATCTCTGCTATCAACAGCTTCGGTTTCCTCCACTAAAAAGGGTGATTTTTCTTGACAAGCCACTGAAAGAATTTATTTTTATTTTTTTTATTAAATCAGAAAGAGGTAGATCATGAATACGTTAATGCTTTTATGGGGTACAATGTGCTGATTTCACATACAATTTGGAATGCTTACATCATACTGGATAATATATCCCTCACCTCATTTACTTAATTATTGTGCTAAGACATTTATGCTCTATACTTAATAGATCTGATATATTCCCTTGCAATATGCACCATAGGTGTGATCCCACCATTCCCCCTCCCTCCATTTGACCTTTTCCCTCCCCTCCCATTCCCCCTCCCTCCTTCATCTTGGGCGATAGTTGTGATCTATTCTTCATATGAAAGTGTGAGTGATTGTAAATTGGTTTCATAATAATGAATTATTATGAATTCATTGTTTCATATAATGAAATATTATGAAACCAATTAGTAAAGAATTTTCAAAGAGACCTCAATAAATATTCCTTTTTTAATTTGATTACCAAGAAGAAGTTAATGAAAAGACTTTTAAAATCACATATAATTAGCAAATTTTTTCCAACCAGAATTGTCTACTTCCTGGACAATCTTTAATTGAAAGCACTGTTGACAACTTGATTTTCAAAGTTTCACAAATTTATTTTTGATAACCAAGGCTAGGTAGGGTAAATACCTCACTGATGATTTACCTGAGTTTACCTATGTTTTTGAAATCTCAGCTTATTTCTGACAGGAGCGATTAGGTTTGTGGTTCAGACTGGCTGAGTTTGAATCCTGTTTTCTGCCAACTTACTAACTAGCGTGACTTTGAGAGTACTTTTAGTGTTTCTGCGTCTTAGTTTTTGCATCTATAAAAATGACCATAATAAATGTGTCCCTAGCTGGGCACAGTGGCCTATACTTGTCATTCTAGCACTGTGGGAGGCTGAGGTCGCTGGTTTGCTAGAGTTCAGGAGTTCAAGACCAGCCTGAGCAAGAGAAAAACCACATCTCTAAAAATAGCTGGACATTGTGGTGGGCATCTGTAGTCCCAACTGCTAGAGAGGCTGAGGCAAGGGGCTTGCTCAAGCCCAGGAGTCTGAGGTTGCTGTGAGTTATGATACCATGACACTCTACTCAGGGCAACAGAGTGAGACTCTGTTTCAAAAGAGAAAAAAAAAAAGTAATTGTGTCTGTCAAAGATATTTTAAATGAGATATGTAAAAAAAAAACTTTGAATGGCAGTTGACACCTTATAAGTACTCAAAGTACAAGCAATTATCATCATGTAAGCCTGTAGTCAATCCCATCCCAAACCCTGTGGGCCTTAAAATTTAAGTTATCCCTTTCCCAAGCCTAATAATGAATCTGGAAGTCATGTCAGTTCCCAAGTTTTCTTTGTTGCTTATCAGATAAAGTCTTTGCCACTTACTATCAGATATAGTAAGTGTGTCGCCTTTGTAAAATAAGAGATTTTTAATGGGAAAAACATGTGTACTTTATTCCTGTTCTAATACAGTCTTACAAGTTCAGCTGACATGCAGTGCAGCTAAGTAAAGAGAGGGGCAGTAGAATTACAGAGGGAACGGTAACTATGTGGCCTTAGAAATTTAGAGAAATGTGGCCTGAAAAATGAACTGGGCAGTTAGTAACATGAAACTATGTTCAGCAGATAAGATTTAATAAACAAACAAACAAAAAGAGAGACCCAAACATGGATAAAAAGCAAGTTGTTCGGTTTTATTATAACGTACTTTTAAATTTCACAAAATGACGGGAAGTGGCTGTTTTCTGAGACGAAGGTCAGCTGGCACCCTGCATGGTGCCCCGCGGAAGCTGAGCGAGGGATAGTGAAGATGAGTCAAGGGGCAAAGGCCTGAACTTCAAGAGGAGAAGGGGGCCATCATATTAGAGAAAACTCAACAGAGATCAATAAAAATGATTAAGGGACTCGGGGAATTGATTTTTGAGAAAAGATTAAGAAAAATAAATGTGCAGTCTGACACATAGCCAAGGAGGACTGAGATAACTGGGTGGTCAAATGAGGTGTGTAAGACACTGCCGAGAAGCATCCTTAGCAACGTGGAGATGAATTCCCTAACAAGGTCTCCGAGGATACATCTTCCCCAGAAGTGGCAGAAAGCTCTGCGGCCAGGCACGCTCACCATGCAAGTGGCCGGATGTTTCTTAAATCTGGCATCAGACAAGTCCAAGTGGATACTATGTCTTTTCTTAATGTGATTGTAGTAAGTCATGGGAATAAGATACAGAGTTACAATATTTACGATTTCAAACAAGCTCCTGTATTCAGGTTGGTTTCATTGTAAGAAAGTATTAAACTATTTCCGACAATAAAATTTAAATTAAGGAATGAGTAATAAGAATTTAATACTGCCCTGATCATAAAACCAATATCGACACACTGTATGTATAAACACATCTGTATTATAAATATCTGTATTTTGTATGCACATATACAAAACAAATATGTATTTGGCACGCACACACATACATAAATATATCAATTAAAATATTTATATACAGTGATGTACCATCATTTCCAAATTGGATTGGATGATGATGGAGCTCCTTAGTGAATTACCTTCGTCCTTTGTTCTGGCAGTTTCCAGAAATGGCACCTAAGCCAAGTATGAATCATCATTTTTTGGCACTGGAAAGGCCATTTTCAGCAGAGCCACACTGCAGGGTCATTATTCTTAAGGATGCATTACAGGGCATCAGAGGAAATGACATAATCCAACTCAATTCACAAAGAGCGGCAAGTGGAGGTAGCTCAAGGCTACATCATACCTCTAAAACGCTATATATTCTCTTCCGGAAGTCACAGAATTTTTTCAGATAGTCCCTCAGGGTGAAAATCTCTCTAAGGATGAATGGGGGGAAAGGACCAGAGATATGTCCTTCTGATATAAAACTTCTTTGTGTCTTTATTGTAATAATGAACGTATATAGCGATGTACAGGCAACACTGCAGACCGCCTTTATTTATATTGCAAAAAAAAAAAAAAAAACTACACTCCATGTTCGACTCCCATTTTTCACCTTTCCACATAGTGTGTGAGACCCTTTAATAGCCACCGTAATAATAAAATGCGGAGAAGAGAAAATGACTGTGAAAAAATGGCAGGGAAAATGTTGACCTGTGTATTTTGGACGCTGTAGCCTCACGTTCCTGGCACGGCATTTCGTAGATTTACTTCCCACATTATGGAGAGGATGCAGGGGGTTAATGTGCCACCTTTTCACTGCTCGGGGACTGAAAGAAAATTTGATTTTCCTCTCAAGTGAACTGTGTGTTGGACTCCACGGAGCAGTTTTCCCAACAGGCCTCTTAGCGTGGTTATCCCTTGAAGTGGGCTTAGTGCCACTCAGCACGGAGGGAGCTCGCAGTAAGTCGCCAGGCTACTGTCGGGGAGGTGCCAGCCAGGCAAAACTCAACCCCGACTGACGTGCTGCGCCATCCTGCGCACATTTCCTATTACCTGCCTCTGCTACTCTTCAAGTGATAGCATCATTGACTCACTCTGCTCCGAAAACGTCTGAACATGTCTGCTTAGACGTTTAAAAACCCAAACAAAATAATAATTTAAAAAAGCAAATAAACATCCATCCTGATCTAAAATATCTTGGACTCTGGAAGACAAGCACAGGCTTTTTCTGTGAATAAACAGAATTTGGAAAGTAGGTCAGAGATATCCAAAGTTAAAAAAAAAACAAACCCCAAAACAAAACCTTGGTATGTAACAGAACATTTACCATTTTGCCACGTATAATGCACACTTTGGGCTCAAACTTTTGAGGGAAAAATAAGGATGCCCATTATGTGAGGGTAGTACTAATTCTTTATATAAGTGTTTTAATTCTTTTATTTATGCTTATGCATTAAAATATTACTCTAGAAAGCAATACGGATTCTGTATGCAAAATAACTGCCTGGGCTAGTGTCATCGGCCCCCTCCACGCTCCCCCGCTCCCTGGCCGCCCCCTCAATAGGCAGGCACCGCCCCTGCAGGAGCCTCCAGCCCACTGGCCCATCGCACCAGACGCTGACCCCACGGCCACCTTGGAAGCGGGCGCTCAGCCCACAGAGATGCTACGGTTACCGCGGGGACCTCGGCGAGAGGAGAGTGGGTGCTGCTTTTCTGGCCACAGGCAGGAGGCCTGTAGCGGCCCCCCATGAGAAGCTGGGAGTGGGCGTCATCAGGGACGGCTCCCCCTCAGGGCCGTGTCCCAGGGCCAGGTGTACAGAGACAGGCAGCTCAGAAAGGACCCAGATCTACTGCAGGAGCCTGGGGTGCCCAGCCTGGCCCCTCACAGCAGCTTCCCGGGAGATTAGCCCATGGGGGTTCTGGGTGGCTGCGGCCACGTTCCTGCCCATGGACTTGAGTGGGAATAGGACCTGAGAGGACCGGGGAGGAGGTGGACCTGGGGGGGGACAGGGGAGAGGGAAGTTTGGCACTCTGGTGCCCGGACCCGTCTCGCCTGCCACCTGGCTCCCCCCAGCTTCCAACCGGGAGAGACAGAGGGGCCGCAACATGGCCACTTCTACCCTCCTCCAAAAAATGAAAATGAAAGATTTTTTTTCCCTGCAAGTTTGGGCCAAAAAACGTAGAATTTTGACTAAGGTATGTGTGAACGTTGGTTGGTACAGAGGAGTAAAGTGGGGTAAAAAGTATTTATAGTAGGTGGCTGAGAACCCGCTTCATATCTCCTAAATCTCTCACTGGGTATAAAAACTCCAGGTGGGGATTAGAGGAGGATTTCGGAGGGGGGATTCCGGGGAAGAGTTGTCGGTATACTGTGAGTACCACCCCACCCCAAAGAAAGGGGGAAGGATCCTTATTCCATCCTAAGCCAAGATAGAATTTAAAAGACAACTTGCAAAAATTACTGGATAGTTAGGCAGCACCTGTGGCTCAAAGGAGTAGGGCCCTGGCCCCATGTACCGGAGATGGCAGGTTCAAACCCAGCCCCCCCCCCAAAAAAAAATACTGCATAGCTGGTGCACTGTTGGGTCACAGCTGGATATGTAAGTCATTCCTGAGAAATAGAGAGAGGGATGGGCTGTTAAGAGGGCCAGGGTAGCAAAGTAGAAGGCTGCGGTTTGAAAGTGACTGAGCACCCAGAAAATTTCAGTCCAAGCAGCGAGTATCTTCCATGAGTCTGAAGAGGATCAGTTACAATCACTCTGGAATCAATCGGGGGTTTTCTTCCCCTAGAAAACCACCTGAGCAACACGATTTAGCACAGGTGATAGTCACCTTGACTATTTGGTTAAGGTGGTGACCTCTGCTGCCTTTTTTTTTAATTGTCACCTTACTATTTTTGCTGTCCCATATTCTATTCTTTGGAAGTGATTTACTAGGTGTAGTCCACACAGGGGAATATGATTAAACTTTATCTCCCAGAGGAAAGAATATCTACTATATTATTTGGATTTTTCTGTAAGGAACATCTGTTTCTTCTTTCCATTTGCTTATTGATACCCATTTCACTTGTGCATTACTGCATTTTTTTTTTTTTTTGGTTATAACCTATATTATCATTTTTTTGCTCCAATCCTACCTTTGGGTCCTGGGACACCCTTGGACGTGTCCACATCTTTCTTTTTTCTTTCTCCTCCTTTTGCATGGTCTAACTTTTGTCACTATAAGATGGTCTAAAGGCGTCTTGGTTTGCTTTAGGGTTTTTCTTGGGAAAGCACAGAAATGGGCTTTCTTCAAGGAGCAGGGGTTTCCTTTACTCTAGAATGGGATTTAGAAACCAGTATCTGGGCCATCGTGCTCCTTGCTACTGAGTTCTCTCTCAGGAGACAGGACTAGAATATATGTCTATTACTCCATGCAAAACACAGGTCTGTATTTACGTCTGCATTTATCTGTTTGAGTCTGTGCCAAAGCAAATCATACTGATAGCTCCAAGTTTAAGCCAGCATCACAGGAAGTATTCCAGCCTTTCCCTATGGCCACCTGATTCTTTGTTTTCTTTTCTTTTTTAAATTTCAGATTAATGTGAGAGTACGAACAACTAGGTTACAATGTTTGTATCTGTTAGGTAGCATCTCTCTTGTAGTTGTGTCCTGCACCCAAGAGATGTGCCCTATACCCTTACCTTGTGGCCATTAACTGGGAGCACACCAATCCCCCTCCTGCCTCCCGTCTCCCTCCTCTCTTCCTCCCTCTCCCCCCAACACGAATTGAGTTTTTATCTTATGTGGGTGTGTATTCAATCACCTGCTGGCTTCATATTAGTATTAAGTATACTGGATACTTACTTTTCTGTTCTTGTGATATACATTCTTAGAAGAATGTGTTTCAATTCCATCCAGATTAATACAAAAGTCGATGGAATATTACTCAGCCATGAAAAGACAGGGACTTTCCATCCACCTGCTTATTTGTAACTTATTTCTTTAGCAGTGACATAATCGGCTTTCATTATCTACAATTTATTTACATATTTGTTCAACCCTAATATATATAGAAATTAGTTTCAGAATGATAACCCATACCTCTGTGAGACCAAATTTACCAACCAGAGTGTAGTGTTTATTCACAGTTCTTTTGCCTTTAGCTTTATATGCCCAGGATAAACACCATTTCCCCCAAGTTACCTAGATTGGCTCCTTTTATCCCCCTCCCTTTATTATACCACACATTTATCATACAGCCTGGCTGGTTTTTTTTTAATTTGCATATAGACCCACTCTTTTTGACTGTGGGTTTTGACAAATCCATAGAGTCGTGTATCTACCCACAATACAGAATAGGTTTAGCCCCCTAAAAATTCCCCTCTGTGACTGCTTCATGGATAACCCCTCTCCTTCCTCCTTTGCTGGCGACCACTGATCTGTTTTCCAGCCCATATGCAAATGAATTAATTATACACTACATCTTTTTTCAGCTTTACCTTTTTCACAAAGAAAAGTACACTTAAGATTTTTCCATGCAATTGCATAAATCAATTAGCTCATCCTTTTTTTTTTTCTGAGTAATATTTTATCAGATGGATGTACCATCCACTCACCTGTTGACAAATGTCTTGATTATTTTCAGTTTGGGTTATGAATAAACCATGAATGTACAGACTTTTGTGGAAGTTTAAATTTTCAGTTCGCTTGGTTGAATACCTAAAAGTGAGATTTTGTGTTTCTATGTTAAAAATATGTTTAACTCCATGATAAACTGTTGAACCGTTACTAAAGCTGCTGTACCGTTCTGCACTCTCGTCAGCAGTGAGAATTCCTATCGCTCTTCATCCTTGTCTGCATTTGGTATTGTTGGTTTCTATGATTTTAATAATTTTAATAGGTATGTGGTAATATCACTGTAATTTCTACATGTATGTACTTAGAAATGATTTTGAGCATCTTCTTATATACTCATTTGTCATCATCTCCTTTGGGAAAGTGTCTATATGTTTTTTGCCAATTTTTAAATTGTGCAGTTTTTCCTACACAATAATTTTAATAAATGTTTTTCTTACCTGCATGGCTTCTCTTTTTTCTGTGCAGTGTTTGACTGGGGCTGGGTTGGAACCCTCCACCTCCAGTATATGGGGCTGGCACCCTACTCCTTTGAGCCACAGGCACCGCCCGTGTATGGCTTCTTTTTATGTAAACTTTTAAACCTTTGCACATTCATTTGCTAGCGGTGAAGATATTACAACTGGTTCTCCTTATTCATGGTAGCTATGGTGAGTAAAGTCACCACAAACACTGAATTAGTGGATACTGAACCACTGTTCCTTAGGGTAAATATAAACATATTTTTTAGATAGCTTATCATCTTAAGTCATAAAAACAACACATAGATTCTATTTTCTTTATTTTACAAAAGAGAAAAGGAGGCCCACAAGTGTGAGTGGCTTGCCTGCTGTCCTCCACTAACAGATGTCAGAGTTGGGATTCAAACCCCTCACCATTGGTCCCAGAGCAGGAGCTTCTTGCACTACCCTGTACTGCCCCCTACTGTCCTTGATCTATAGTTAACTATGCTTACGATAGGAAAGACAGACACATCTTTAACTTGCTTGACCTCAGCGGGAAGCCACAATTAGAGCAATTCAATTTTTTTGCCCCTCTATGAATGCTCTTGAATAATTAGAAAATGCTGATGTGTTAAATTTGGGGTAACAAATAAATTTTAGTGAGTATAAAATTCGCGAATAATGGGGGTGGACTATGAAAGTTTTGGGAAACCTACTCAGGCAAAACATGTTATTAAATATTAAGTATTAATATTAATAGTTGTTTTTTTTTTAAAAAAGGAAATTAAATGGGAGCAAAAGCATTAAAAACACACAGGTGTTCGTTGATGTAGGATGGGATTATGTCTCCCGTCAACCCATCATAAGTTGAAAATATCATTAAGTCAAAAACGCATTCAATACACCTAACTTTCTGAACATCACAGCTTAGGTGAGCCTGCTTTAACCAACCAGGACACTTAGCTTACCCTACTGGTAAGCTAAATCATCTAACACAAAACTCTTTGATACCAAGAGCTGAATATCTCATATAATTTACTGAATATTGTACTGAAAGTGAAAAGCAATACACTTGTATGGTTACCATCATAAAGTGAAAAAAGATTTCAAGTCAAATCATCAAAAATTGGGGACCGTCTGTAGGCCAATCTCATTTTTACCCATGGCACTTGACCTCCTTGTATCTATATATCTTGCATTATGTACTTTCTAAATAATGAAAGACTATAGTTGGCTCTATAGTATGCTATTTATTTATTTATTTTTAATTCTCAACATTTTCAACAGTAGATTGTATGCTACTTATAACCTCACACTACTATGTTAGGACAATGTCCACCTGACAGGCATCTGGGCCGGTGAATCAGAGTTCCTATCTTTGAGTGGTAGGAGCGCTCAAGACATTACCTATCACTTGCCACTGTCTTTAGTCACACATTTAAAGAAATTGCCACCGCAATGTTCCAGGTGTCAGATACTACCCCCCCCCGGACTTTCAGAACTCATATGCCCCAGATTTTCCCTAAAGCACCAGAACTACATTTATCAGTAGTGGAGGGACTGGGAACAACTTGAACTCACAGAAGCTGATTGATGGAGCATGGTGCATCCCTTAATTAAGCAGAAGCTACTAATACAAATGAACTTCCTGGGTGATTTGTGGGGTCCTAGCCACAGCCGCATGTGTCTCACAGCAATGGGAGACAGGAGTGACACCAGGCTGGTACCAGCTGATGATGGAGCTCAACTTTTTTTTTTTTTCCAAAGGGAGTAGAACTTTGTAGCATCTTCTGGCTTTGCAGAATGAAGCAGAGAGCGCCTAGCACGGCAACTTGGCTTATTTATCCTCTTCCGGCCGAGCTGCTTGGATCATCTCAGATATTTGATGGTTACTTCTGCCCTCCCCTTACCAGGAAGCAGGCGGCAGTTTCAAATGGAGCTTTCCCAGAGTTCCCCAAAGTTCTGGAGGTGGCTGGGGGGTAGTAAGCGTGGGGGACTGGGAGGTTGGAGAGAGAGTCAACTGGCTGGTCTGCTCTCGATTTGGAAGTACACTCTGTTTGCCCTGAGAAAATTATTATTTCAGAGAAACACTCCAGTGTGGTCAGATTCCATTAGCCTCTCTTTAAGGAGCTCAGTCTCACTTCCTCTGAGACATCATGAGGAATCCAAGACTGACAGACACCTGCTCCTTGGCCGACACCCAGGCTGACAAGAGCAACCGGTGCCAATGTCTGATGTTCTGCCCTCCATTGCTGGCTGTTCTTGCTTTCTCCATTGTCATAGCTGTGGAGCAGATGAGCTTGTACCTACTCATTGCTGCAGCATTCACAACCCAGAGAACTCTGGTAGACTGCAGGTATCCGCCGTCCCAGGGAGACATTCCCTGAGGTTCCTGTGTCAAGCTCCAATCTCTGCTCACTTCTTACCATGTAGCGCTCTCCACACTTATTTTCCCCTTCCTTATTGCTCGCTGTGCATTCTACTTACTCTTTGTTTTCTCTCTCACTAAAACGTAAGCTCTGGGTGGTCCTGAGTTGTGTTTGCTTTCATCTCTGCTCTGTCCGCAGTTTATAAGACAGTGCCCAGTGCAGAGGGGACTCAGTAAGTGTTTATTGAATGTGATAAATACATGATATTTCCTAGAATAATTTTGCAAAGGCAGGATGTATGTCTATTTAGCTCACATTATACAAGCCTTGGACATGTATTAAACCATCTTCACTGCTAAGTACAAGGATTTCACTTTTATTTGTGTTAGATGCTGAACATCTAGACTAGTAGGTCTGCTGCTATATCCAATGTCAGCAAGTATAGCCATTCTGTTTTATTTTTTTTTCCTGTTCCTTTCTTCACAGTGAGATCTTCTGTCTTAACTCTCATGTAAACATAAATGAAAATCAGAGCCCATCAATTTTTTTTAACCTTAAGAGCAGGATACCATCTGGCTTCCCAGAGGTTTGGTGTCTGGATAAAGTCCTGAGGCTGAGTTAATGTCAACATTCTTTGGAATAAAGGACTTTTGTTTTTTATATTGGTGGCTAACAAACAATACATATTCATAAATGCTGATGAGATGGTAGACATGACATGGCCTCCAAAGATCAGCAGTACAAGTGTGGGTTGAAAAACGGATGGACTCTCGTAAGTGTACTGTGTACCTCCATCGGGGTGGCAGCCTGTCCTACTGACGGTTTTTCTTTTTGAAGGCTGCATTTCCTGAACTGTACAGTAATGAAATTAGGGGTTTTTCGACTTTTGGTAGACTATGCTTTTAAATGTTTTTATTATTTTACAAAAGAATTATACAACAAATGATAGTTCACTGTTATTACGTAAAGGATACTTTGTTAGGGACCAGAAACACAGAGACACACATGGTCCAGCCCTCCCAATCAAAAAAAACCAAGTATTGAATTCGATTTGCAGACCAACAATATTAAAGAGGTATACTCAGGAAACATCAGTAAAATACCATTGAACAGCTTGGAGTCTTGGTGAGAAAGTGAAAGTTACATTCAGAAAGTCACAAGAGAACAATACAAAGAACGATACAAATCAACTATTGTACTGGGTAACATGTAAAAGCGACTACAGGCAGGACTTGTGCATACAGAACACTTAGGGGATTGTGACCAAGTGGAAAAAGTGGCCTATTCAATACCCGATACCCTGATCTAGAAAACAAAATAACCTAAATGGATTCTTTTTACATAGTTTATAATACAATTTTTTAATTCCTATTTTTAATCTCTTTTCTTCCCCTTCCTTGAAATATTTTTGAGGGAAGAAAAAAGGGGAGAAGAAAGAAAAGAGAAAATAAGTAGAGCTTTTAGTATAAAACTCTTCTGTCTTAAAGCCTCTTTTACTACAGATAATAAAAAAGTTTCTTCCCATGTCAACAAAGCTGGGAGTCAATCTTCTAGACTCACAGCAGCAAGCTTTCCTATAAAGGTCCAGATAGCAAGTATTTTAGGCGTAGTGAGTCATGCAGTCTCTGTCCCAAGTAATCATCTTATCATCCAAAGACCTCAAAAGACCAAGAGACGTCATAGACAACAGGTAAATGCAAAAGCTTGACTCATAAAACTTTATTTATAAAAACAGGCAGCTGGCCCATTTGCAAGCAGCGCTACACAAACTTGAATGAGCATATGAATCACTCCAAGGATCTTGTGAAAATGCAGATTTGGATTCTGTTTGTGTGCTCTGGGACCTGAGTTTGCATCTCTAACAACCTTCCAGATGTAATGCTCATGCTGCTGACAATTGGTCCCAAGAGAGCACACAGGAAGGGCAGCCTGGAAAGCTTTCCCGGGCTTCAGGCTACTATGTTCATTTTATTTCACTGCTTAGATGGTTGCCAACTTCTTAAAATCAGTCCACTAGCTCACATTCAGAATGTATTTACCATTACTTCCTCCATGCATCTCTGGAGCTCTGTTTGTGTCTGAATGAGATGGAGCAGGGACCACTCTTAAGGGCCAGCAGCCCGGCCCAAGAATGAAAATAAAGGAAAAATGTTGAGTCTCTTTGATACAGGATCCTCCCTCCATTCCAGGCTGGACAAGGACTTCAATGTCCTAGGCCTGAGCAATTTCATGCAAACCAGTGGTTCTCTTCTGAATTGAATGCCCTCCCCCTCCCCCCAGCTGGAGGGACTGTGTTCATTCATTTGTTAATATACTCATTAACATTGAAAGGTGTCCTCCATCTACCATGTCCTGGCCAAATTCTCAAGACCTTATACCCCTAGACAAAAGACATATGTGGAGACTTCCCACTTCCATCTTTCCCTCTGCCAGAAGGTCTGGTGCATTTTGTTACTTCTGTAGTCCTTTCTATCTAATAAATCCTATCTTACCACTGATCTGTATGGTCCATGCATTCATTTTTCCAATCTCCAAGATGAAGGACTTTCTGCAGAAAGAAATTCCACCAACACTATGATCTCCATCATAGTTCACCAGTTCCATCAATAGCAGCTCATACAGACCCTGAGAATTTCAACTCTCACCTGGGATGCTGATGCAACAGCCTACAGGCACTCTCCCTGACTTGACCTTGACCCCTTCCAACCATCCTTCATGCTGCA